>JARQSV010000120.1:213356-271844 GCA_030142285.1 Calameuta idolon
GCGGCCACAACTTGGGCCCGACCCACTGAGCAAGCTCAGCGGATGAGGCGGAAGGGCAACCCCCGACACCATGGTCTTCACGTCTAGCTACTCTAACAGAGTGACTACCCTTATATGACTACTCGAATGAATATGCTCGACCCGACTAAAGGAATAGAACAGGCAAGACAAGCACAATGAGGAGTGAGAGGTAACAGAGTGTGACAAGAAGGCAGAAAAGGAGATAGAAATAAAGAATTCAAAAAGTAGAAAAGTAAGGGATAGAGTTATAAAAGTAGAGAAGAAGTAAGGTAAGAGATAAGTAAGAAAGTAAAGAATGAAGGATAAAGAAATAAATATGGAAAAAAAAGAAGTTTGGAAATGGGTAAGAGGGGTACGTCCAAGAGACCAGTATAGGAGACCGGCTCGAGGATGAATGAGCGCTCCGAGTCCGAGCGCTGCCTCGAGCGTTCCCCCCACTCTCCGCCTGCTCCCACTCTTCGAGCCCTGCAGGACGAATGTGCACGCACACATTTTTGGACAACTTCCAGTACTTCTAAATGTGCTAGAAGAAATAAAAAAGTTTCAACGCATTTCTAAAATTCTTGATCATCGGTTCCCATAAATAATTATCAAAATCAAGCACTAATGAGTCATTGAACAAAATTTATTAGAATAAATTATGAAAACCTTATTAACATTCACAAATAATACATTGCCACTATTATTAAACTTATTATTATCGTAATTAAAATGAATAAAATAATCCTACAGAAATTAAAGGCAATAAATAACTATAAACATTTAAGTTCGTGTTCGTGTATATTTATTGCATACTAATCGATAAGTACATCCAACATTAAACTAATCGTTTAAGTTCCTTGTCTCCTTTAAATCTATTACAAAATATCCTTCGATTATTATTATTAATAGAGATCTAACACATAACCTCAAGTATAACACTTGTTCATTCAAATCCATTGTTTCATCCTTTTTTCTTCGCCTTTTTTTTCTCTTTTCATTTCAAGAGCGTCCAACTAATATGAATAACTGTAATATGTCCCTCTAACAACGTTTATTAATTATAACCCGTTTAACGAGTGATTCACCCGACGTAAGTTAACGAAACGTTTGGGAACTTTGGTGTTTACCAGCAACCCCATTTAATTCACTTGGTGTTAATCTACATATGTACGTTTGTCAAAGAGATACTTTGGCGACACGAAAAATTAAGGGGCGTTCACGGTAGCAAGCTAATGTTCTTTTTTTTTAACTACTATCTTGTGACATCACAGCATTGGAGTTCTGACCTAATCTAACCTAAGAAAATGTTTCTAAGCCCATCGCGAATACTGGATGCCTAACATTGAAAAAATATAAAATTTCATGAGATTTACTTTACGGTTCCACTTTACTTTATGGCTTTATGGTCCTCAAAACAGTCATTGCGCTGGAAAATCTTTGAGGACGGTCCCCAAAACAGCAAGTTGTCCTCGAAATAGCGACTTCTTAAATGAAATCGTCCCCAAAGTATCCCCTAGCAAAAAATATGCACATATATATATATATATATATATACCTAAAGATCCGTCTTCAAAAATGTCAAGTGTAGAAAAGGGATACGAAATGTGAAAAGGCACTAGGTTCGTTTCATTTCGTTTTGGCTCTAGAATTCTTTCCTCTTTGTTAGTCAGTACCGATAACGATAATTCAGTAGCGAAAGTCACGATATTTGCCTGAGTCAAGTCTTTCACGAATCCTTGAAGTACAGAATACACCTGTATCCTCAGCGCAGCTCTTCCTTTGAAAAAAGATATCAGTAAGGATTGCCGTTTTATATGTACCGGTGCCGATTGATCCACTTCTAATTATTGATAACAGGATTCTAATAATCGTTTATGAGTTTCGTTTCTAAGGCACTTCACCAAGAATCACGTTTTCTTCTGACTTTTTTCCTGCACGAATACTTTTTTTCTTTAGTTTTATTGCAATTCGAATACTAGTATGTACTATATATACGCTGAAATATGCTTAATACTTTTGTTTTGGTACTTGTATAATAGTTTTATTGTATCTTTAATCCGCCTGCGGACTGGATAGTAAACACGAATCAACCGATTTGACGATCGACATTCGTATTTGTATATAAAAGTATTTGAAGTTTAAATATAAACTTATTTTAAAGAAAATATTCGTAAAAAGACTGACAATAACGTATTGTGTGATAACGTGTACAGACATACCTTCATTACACTGGGATCAAATATAATACTGCAATTAAATAGTGCCAGTTACATATCAGCGATTGTTAATAATTCCTTAATTATTAAGAGATCCAATTAACGTTAGAAAGAAATTTTTAACTTTACTATATTATCGGTAAGTCAATCTCCAAATCGTATGACTCGTCTGAACGCTATGTTGAAATCAGATATGTGTATACATATATCCCCCATTCGAAAATAGAATGTCTTCTATGTACTATTTATAACTATGCTTAGTACTTGATTGACTTTACACGTTATTGCCGCGCGTATAGTATCATAAGATACATACCTACTTATCCTTAAACTTAAAGCACGTATAATTAACGTATGATACTAAATACTCTATGTCTAGTATTCACCTGTGAGCAATTTTCAATCTTGTTAGAAATATCTGAAGTAATAGACATAGTGTACGTGTCGTTGTTATTGTTGTACCAGACGATTCAGCTGAGTCACCGGTGCAATTTATTATGAAATTTGACTATCCTTTATAGGCAAACAGTTTTGAGAATTATAACTATGGGAATCGAAAATAGAGATTTTTTTTCAAAGAAACGTTAACGGTACAAATAAACAGCACCAATCACCCATGCCAATTCGTGCGATACGTATTCGGAATATTCGGCAGAAAATCGACTAATTTTTGTTATTGGTGGGAAAACGATTCAGCCAATTCCAGCAGTAAACAGTAATCGATTGTATGCCTAATAATCCAAACGTACAGTATTACTTGTGAGCATTCTTCAGTTACTAGCACTTACGAGATGGGATTGGTCTTATGGCATATCTTTTGAAAATCTTTCTGTCCTGGACAAGCCCGCGTCCTTTATGCCTAATATTCTCGTAGCCCGTGACATTATTTTTATATATGCAAATTTTCCTGATAACCTTCCACCTCGTTGTACATATTTCTCACCGGATTTCGGATCCCGTTGCCAACAAAATTCCTGACAGTAGGAGCAACCTTGTTGGCTGGGATTCCATTAGCAAGATGGGCAACGCCATTTTGTAAAAGATGGTTGACGCCGTTGGCTGCACCATTTTGTAAACTAACCGGAGCACCGTTTACAATCCCGTTGGCTATTCTAATGCTTCCATTCGCAATTGCTCTTTTTGCTCCGTTAATCGTCGCGTCTTGAACTTTCTTCGAAATCGAATCTATACCGTTCGCCATCGTTTGGCCATTTGCTAAATTATCTTCACTGTTATCTCTACGATGGACACCATTGCCTCTCCCATATACTTTACCATTGATGTCGCCATTGATGTTACCATTGACGTTTCTGATTAATTCGTTTGTATTCTTGGCGATACTGTTCTTAATGTCCTTGCGCTTCTCAATGTGATTAGCCAGAACATTCAGGCCGTTTCCAGCTTGCTTGGCGTAGCCGTTTTCAAGTCGCTGTAGGTTGTCATCACTGTTGTCAATTCCTTGGCCCCCGTTGATGTTACCGGGGGCCAGCAAGTTTGGGTGGCTTTTATTCACAACGTTGACTCTGTCATCCTCCGCATCGTCACTCCCCTCGAATCTTGGACCCTGAGGATGAAGCTCTTCCTTGCGACGAGCTTGCTGCACGTGTTGATACAGAGCTGCTGTGAATTCCTCTTGGACATTTGGAATGTCAGTGTCACCATCGACCTTTGACACATTAAGACAAATGTTACATGGAATTTGCGTGGCTCAAAATTAACCCTTACTTTCTTAACTCCTAAACTGGCAGACCGAAATTCACTCAGGGACCAGTCCCTTACCTAGGACGTGTCTTAGGTCAGCTAAGGGGTGAAACCTATATGGTTTATCAAAAATACATACTATTGTAAGACGATTATCATTGTCTAATGTCTTCAGCATTGGAAGAGACATCTCACGAAAGAGCTCCAGCCTCTTCCTGAAGGCTGACACGCTGTCGTCCAATCTTCCACGACCTAGTTGAAGTTTCGAGCAGTCCAACAAAAGCAAAGGAGGTTCCTGACCGAACTGAAAATAATACAATGTCAGAACGAAGTCCAGTCTAGGTAAAAAAAAAAGTACTATAATTCAAAGTAAAAGGGTACCTTGTTCTTGAACTCTTGAACCTGATTAAGGTCCCTGGGGAAGCCGTCGATGACAATGCCATCTGTATCCCGGTTAAGAAGTACCTGCTGCTCCACTACCTGCATCACAATGTCTTGTGGTACCATCTCACCGGAAACAATGGCATTGTTCACTAGCGGATTCGAGGACGCCATATTTCTCAAAAGGCCACCAATGCTGACATGAACCCATCCTGGTAAATTTCTTACTGCCTGGCTGCACAAGCTACCTTTATTGCTTCCAGGACCACCTTTAATTAATTAAAGAGTCAGATTGGTTCCTCGTGTTCTTTCTTTTCTATTGTATCGTATCGTTCCAAACCTACCAATGACCCAAATAAACGAGGGAATCCCCTTGCGGGGTTTGTCAGCAGTTTTCGAAGGTTTCACGTGGGCATCGGGCGACGACGGTGGCGGAGGCGACATTTCCGCCACAACTATGTGCTTCATGGCTGGCGAACCTTCCATCCCCTCGTTCCTTTCCACGGCCACCTAATTAACCGCGATTGGAATTAATATTAAGTCTTTCTATATAATCTTCGACAGTCTGAAAATCACTCTGAGAGACCTCAGCCTCCAGGGAACGTGGTGCGTCCCTTGGTAAATTATCATCCTCTGACATTCCAAGAATCTTCATAACGGCTTCCCGGAAGTCGACGTAAACTTCGCTAGGATTTCGTTCTCCGTTAATCTAAAATATAAATGTCAAAATAAATGATAGTACTTTGATTATCGAAATTGTGAGATTCTAAAGTCTATTTCTTCGTAATCTACGACAATGTATTAATATCAAAAAGGGTCGATAACAGTATTGCTTTGATACTACAGTTAAATGCTATTCCAACTGCACATATCGGCATCGCATGACTAGTTTACTGCTTCGAGATTGCAGCTGTTACTGATAATACGCCTTTATAAAACATATCAGTCACGCAAACACGTGAGTAACGTCTTCTGGTAATATCTGTGTATCGATTTTTCAATGGTTTAACAATAAACTTCGAAAGCTTCAATTTTTATCCCAGCATTCTGCACAGTTCAGCATGAAGAAAGCAGGAGCCAGCAGTGCAGTCACTGTCTTAATATACATTTTTTTTTAATTTATCAAAAAAACTTTCTAGACTGAAGAAGATGATAAAAAGTTATTCAATGAAAGAAAAAAGAATAAATTATTCGACTCACAGCAAGCAGCAGTCCACTCTGATCAAAATACTCAGCAACGGGCATCACGTTTCTATAAAAGTTGTGAAGCTCCATTCTGGCAAGTCCCAAAATCACATGACCAAGTTGTGCACCATAATCGATCTGTCGCTCCAGGACTTCCTGCCTCCAGGACACAAGGACTACTCCGTTTACTATTTGTATCTGAGAAGAAATTTTAATACGTAAACAAATCAGCAATGCACTATAGCGAATCAGTGTAAAATTCAAATTAACAATTGAACGTTAAAAAAATATTTTCTAATTATACAAAAAAAAATTATTACTTCCATGTATTGGCAATGACTAAAATGCGTCACGTGCGACATACATATATATCATACATCTATATCTTTGTATCAGAGTGCGAAGCGACCTAATATTCGCGAATCGATTCCATGACTGTCCTTACAGTACATTATTTATTTATTAGGAGATACCAGCGCGTCATGGCTTATTTCGATGTCGCCCCAATTTCGATGCCGATAAAAAAGCAAATGTAACATGAAAATTCGCGAAGCTAACAAGTAACATATAAAAAGAAAATTTCAGCGATATCTGACTATGCATAACAACATAAGATCTTCTGGCCGCAAAGTATCTTTCAAAGGCATTAAGTAATTGAAAAATGTATAAGAAAATTATCTGAGAAACCATCGAAGGTTACGAATTAATAAAATTTTGTTAAAAATTCTAGCACAGTCAATGCAGACAAAGTGCAGTATGACGTAACAGTCAAATTTGAATTCATATAAATTTTGAATAATTCGTAATAGCGATTGGTTTTCGTGGAAGCTATTTTACGTGTATAACAGCGATTGGCAATTGAGGTCAATGGCACTGTGGTTCATGTTAAATATTTTTCGCTATTTCCATTCGACTTACGAAAAAAATATATACACTGTACACTGTTTCAGTTGAATGGGACAATGTCGATTCTCGATTAGCTTAGCGAAATTGGTGCACATGCGCAGAAGGAGACTTGTCATGTATTGCGATCGTCGCCTGTTCTTAAGCCTTTTGTTTGATCGTCGTTAAACTCTTTTCCGAATGATCATTTGTCTCTTTAGTAGCCAGTCATTGTTTTCTTCTTAGATCTTCTCGATGCAAGTATGATTGTATGTACTTTTGACTCCGCGTCAATTAAACTATTAATTATTCAATAACGTTCTTCTTTTTTCTTGATTGTGTTATTTTTCATTCTCGTACACGTGACAAAGGATAGGACAGGATAGGATAGGATAGGATATGCCTTTCCTATATTATATATCTGACTTGAGTAACGCGCGCTTGACAAAAGACAGCAGGGCACATCTGTTCTAGAAAAATAAAATTTATATACCGAGCGACCAATTTCCATCGTTTTTAACAAAATCAATTTACAGCATTTTAAAAACAAAAACCAACCAAATATTTCATCAATCGCTTCTTCCCTCGAATCAGTTAATTAATTCTTAAGCATAAGAAATATTTCATAACCAACTATGATTTTCACGTAAAAATAGTCCTTTTCTAACACAACCAGTCTACCTTCGAAGACAAAAACATTTTCCAAGATTTCCACTTCTATTCAAAACGCGGATCACCAGATTACTTCTAAGCCAACTACGATTTTAATGGATAAAATGTTCCTTGTCTAGACAGATCTGCCTGTCATCAGCTGCAACAAAGATTTCCAAAATCAATCACTTTTTTTTAAAAAAATCGAATTCAGTATTTATCCATATCAACTAGTTTTCCTTACTAACCAACATGTCACTTTCTCAAACGATGGATATTTTTCTAAATCAAATATCCCTTTCTGCAATGGATTTTATTGTGGATGGATTTTTTAATAAGGGAAAGAAGGGAAGATAGTGAATATACAGTTTCATTAGCAATGGATAATTATCATATGAATATTTGCGACTTAACTTGAAAAGAGAAGCATTTTTTTCCCAAGGACTACGTTGCACAGTCAGATCAATAAATGTATCCCTTCGATGTAAAGCTACTCCCCGTAGTATAAAACCATGTAAGAGTTAAATTACTTCATATCGCTAAAATCTCTAAATTATTCTTGTCATTTTTCCACGATGCCAATTGGTCGTCGTTGTCGACATTCAACGCTCGACATGCAGGTTTACGAAATTCAATATTCCTATACCGAGGACTATTCGCAGCTCGAAAGTGACGTCAATGATTAAATAAAAAAAATTTTTTTTCACGAATTTGCTTTTTTGGGAAATTCATTTTGCCATCACGTATGAAACTACGATTCTTTTTTCGAATGATATCCCTGGGGTACACTTACTATTTAATCAATACAAAATCCAACAACTACACTTTGATTGAAAATTTTGATAATGGTATAAAGTAAATGTACCATTGTTGGTCACCTTGGTATCTTATGTTGGCTTCAAGTTGATGGAATGGCCAATCCATTTTTTTTTTCAAATTTATATGTGTTACTCACCCTCTCGGAATACTCGACCACGTCCCGCATATTTCTTGGATAGCCGCTGACCAGGAACGTCTTGGCACCTGGTGACATCTTCATCTCGAGCATAAGCACCTCGGACACGGTTTTACTGCTCAGAAGACCGAAGTCTTGCATATCTGTTGTGTGATTAAAAAATGTTTTTTTATTTACATAAAATTAAGTCAAACGAAGGTGTAATTATTGATTTGAAGCGATTCCAAAATTGAACAGTTCGACTGTAATCTGAGTTACTGATAAGCAGGTAAACAGTCGTTGACTCATATACTGTCATTATAATTTTATGAATATATTGATTAACTATAGCTTTATCAATGTGATTACGTACTCGTGATTAAAAATTATTTCACTATCTTGATTTTGTACGTACATTAATTTTCACTTAAGAATTCACTATGAATGAATGATGCTCTTATCATTCATGGAAGGAGGATAGCGTCTGATAAAACCTAAGTTTTTCGTTCAGAGATCACAGATCAATATGATCAGTGAGTCAAGATGATTAACGATTAATCGATTTAATTTCTAATTTATGGTACGCATATTGTTAAAGAGCATTGAAATTATGGAAATTTATTTGTATGAAATTGCGAGATATCGATTATTCCTAGTAACGATGCAGACTGCTATTTGCGATACGTGGATAGTCCGTCATTATTTTAACCCTTGGACCGCCGGCATTTTTTGAAAGTCGAAAAAATATAGCATCTTTTCGTACACATTCCTATTTAAATGTGGTCCATGTATTGGTCGATATGTACGAGTCATCAGATGGTATCAAACTGCGTAATACCTTTTGGACTTAAGTTTAGTGTGACGTATGTACAATGACTAATTTCAATGACTTATTATGGTACTACTTTGATAACTATTATTATTAAATCTATTGATTATTAGATATAATTAAAAAAAAAACCGTCTAAACAAAAGTTTCTCTCACCATTTCCTAATGCATATTGCTGTAGTAGATCTGTCATATTAATATGTACTATGCCTTTTTTTTCCTGCATCAAATTATCGCAATGCGTCACCTTGCCACTTCCTGGACCACCTGAAATAAAAAATCATTTTTAAGGACAATAGTAATCTTTGAAAAAGATTCGAGTCAAAAGAAAATCCTGATGTATTTCGTGTTACCAATAACATTATATCACCCTGTACAATATACTGTGTACATTTGTGTCGAAATGCTAATAGTCAAAAAATATGTCAAGCTGTATAACACAACTGAGGAACTCTTAATCTAGTTGCTAATTAAGTAAATAATTAATGGCTACTAACCGAGAACAAAAATGACTGGCACTTTGGGTGTCTCAAATTTAACCGGTCCGACATTCTGCATAGGAAAACGTCCATCTGGTGGCGTCGCCAGGAGTCCTGCTTCACCACGCCATCTCCCCGTACCACGGACATTGCTCTCGTCGAACACCTGGGATCCATTCTGTTGCTCTGTAAACAAAATTATTAAAAAACATTTTAAAAAGATTCGCTGACATAAGAATACCACTTAACCAAACGGGGCTACTCAGTGCACAAGTACCACCTGAAGATGGCACCACCATAGAAATCGAATGACGCAGCGAACTTCAGGTTATACATACTTTTGGCGTGAATAACACTACATATTAAACATAGATTAATCCTTGACTAACTGTTGTCTACTAATTCACATTAAAAAATCTTTTAACAAAGTCTGACGATCTAATTAAAATATAAATCTACGTGCAAGTGACATATGAGTACATAACCTTCATTCTGTACGACTGTGTGTGACTCCTTCAACGCAGGTCACTACGTGAATTGGACTTATCTTCTAAATGCAAGTATCTCTTTGCCTAGTCTTATACTTATATTGAAACTATCGAAAAAGTACATTTCAGTTATACAAGGCTTGATATCCCCAGCAATGATCGAAAAAATTACTCTTTCGCTGGTTGGACTGTAATTTGCAGTATAAATATTTAATCGTACTGGAGGGTCTAGCCCATGTGTGTACATGCTTATTAACCGTTATTAAGCTTTGGTAATTTGTGCTTTCGATTTGCCGTGAACGGGTGATTATCGATACTACGTATATAGACTCATAACTCTCGTTCGTAGCCAAACAAAGATGAAACTGTGTAATTTCGAAACGTGAAACACGAGTGTTCATTAATCGTAATATAAAAACTTTGCGCCGTGCAATAATTAATTAAGTAATTAGAATACCCGAACCCCGTTTTACCTTTAACTCGATAACTTTATATTTTGGTCGTCGTTTCACTTACCGAAATATTTAAACGTAATAACGCAATAATATATACCCTCCTGTTTGTAACTTCGTAAAAGAGAGAGAAGTAAAAAACGATATTGTTCTTGACGAGATGTTTGCAGAACATTTACCAATGTCGCGTAACACTGTGTTTGCTAATAAAAATTCGACTTGTACGAATGCCGTGTATGTTTGGAATCTGTATTTGCTTTATTTTCTATATTTTTACGTATCCTTTTCGTGCGAAAATTTATTGCTTATTAACCTGTAAATAATGCATTTATTCGCGTGCGAATGTTTGACTGTATTCTAGAATCAATGATTATCTGATATAATTTTTTACTTTTTACTCATATAGAATAACGAGAATTATTAATGAACTTTATACTTCCGTACAAATCCGTTTGACAGGTCTTATCGCCACATTGAGGTAAAAGTACGTAGTTCCTAGTGCGCCAGTATCCAATGAAATTGTCTCTATGATATTATCGATTTTCGCGTACACGATAATTCCACATTCATTGAATCTTCGTAAATTGATAAATGACAGAAGATACTGCTTAGCATTAACGACTAAAATGAAAATTCAATACGGCCTTGTAATCGATTTACATGTAATTCTCAAGTCTAGTAACGAAGTCAATCTATAATATAATAACCGATCCCACTTCTTGTGATACTCCTGTAAAATTCCAAGAGCCAAAAACTTCACGATCAAAATACAATTTATAGACGATATCAATGATAACGATCCACATAATAACCTTTTCAAAGATGTCGCAATTTGCTAAAAAATTTTCTTAAATTTTTTATCGATCACGACACTAATGATTAACAAATATAATAAAAAATTCATTCAAGTATGAAAACTAGGCCTTTTTTCTAGAACGAGCGAGAAAACTGAAGGAATTTTATGTCTAACGTTATTTTCAAACTAAATTGTTATCACTCTTATCAACTATGCTCTATTGTCGACTTTCTTACTTACCACGTAGACTTGCCCTCGTTTCCACGTAGCATGGCTGTGTTAGTAGGTCATTTCTGACGTGCAACGACAACACGAGAAAAATTTAATTAGAATGAAAAAGAAAAAAGAAATCTAAAAACCATAAATCCAAGTTTTGGATCATCGACGAATTCTGAGGTTAAGTTGAACGTTGCGACTCGCAAAGTACACGTTACACGCAATACGCAATATGTAACAAGTACACGCAATTGACTATAAATCGAACAGCAGAGCATTACTTATCGAATTATAGAAATCTTCGGAATTTATCGAGCCATCGAGCAAACGATGATTTCATGATAAAGTGCATAGACACGAACGTATACCATATAAGAGCTCCTTGTAGAAAATTTATTGTCGGAAATCATTCGGTCCGAGGACTGTGGATATGAAGTGCCTGTTTTATTCGCGTGACTACCGATAACAAGTAGATATATATATATACAATACATATCTATCTCACAGTATGATTGACTCTGACTGTCTGATTTTCTAAGCGCAAACATTTCGTGCTTTGCTGTATCTTGTTTTTACGCGTCAAAACTACGGAAAACAGTTTTAACACGTCGATCGCGCAATTACCACGTTTATTATGTTATGCTCGTACGTCTCCTGTATATTTATATATATTAGATTTGAATTTCCCGCTTAATTCTCATCAATCTTTCTCTTGTACGTCGAGCCATGTAAATTCATCTAGATGCATGCTTCATAAGCTCATATACATATACCTGAGTGTGTGTGGATATATATATATATTACACAGCTATGTATATACATACTGAGAAACATAGCTAAATTTATGGCTTTCGTTTTTTTTCACTTTTTACTAATATTTCCTGATTGATTAATAGGTAACCTAACCATCAAAACAAGCTCTGGTAATCAGGAAGAAGATATCGTTATGAACTTGTGTCGCTGTAAACTTTTTGTCATTTTATGTTATCAAAGATTGAACAAAATCAATGAATGTAAAAAATTGCAGATCTGCAATGAAAACTAATTAACCCCCCTCCCTACCCCCTCGTTAGAAACATACTGCCCCAAATCATGGAAACACCAGTTGCTCACAAATTCCGGGATGAAAATAATTTTTGAAAAATTTAATAAAAATTTCTCAAAAACATCTCTACGAAATATCCTTTATTTACCTGAATCATCGTTAAACGTTTTTATCGAACGGTCCCTTCAATCCCTATGCACACGTGTTGCATGCATCCTTACGTGTCGCCATACGTCGCGTGCTCGTACGTCGTCACCAGTGCATACGAGTATACTGTACGTATACGATACCAGCATAGTAAACCATGTAGATACTCGCATGATCAAACGCAATAGAAAACACGTTGATTCAACCACGTGGACACCGGACTGTCATATTCGTTGCAACTGCATTAAGCTGCATCGAAACTGCATTCAACGTGAATACCAGTTGGTACGATAATTGTTGTTATTTTTAAAATTAATGAATGAGGGTTTAATTAATACAAATGATAATTACGTAACGTAACCATACTGATTTAAATTACGGTGTATTTTGATTGGTCAAGTTTTCAAATATTACGTCACTGCTCTATGTCTGACCTGTACGTCACTTTACTACTTGCAGCTCGTGCGTCGCAATGGACACGGAGACTCGCGGATTTACATACGTAAGGAAATATATGTATATGCAGCCGCAAACGTAATTGGCCAATCGAAAGACTTTGATAGGGACATCTTTTGTTTTTAAATTGACATTATTACGGATGCATATGCTTATGCTAATGCGTCTATATGTAAATCTATCCATGCAGTCCTTGGATTGTTTTACGTCGACAATTTGCTTTCAGGGTTCTTTCTCAACTTTTCATTATAGCTATTAATTCTTTTTGCAGTTTATCATATAAGTTGTGTCGTATGACCCTTGACATTTGATTTTGCTCATCTTTCAAATTGAATTTCAAATCAAATTTAATATTGAGGAATTTATGATTCGCGTAGATGATTGGCGCTTTTTTTTTAATCAATGGGAAGTACTGCTGATATTGTTATCAGTGATCGGTGAGTGATGCGCGCGAATGTTGATTATTTTAACGACATGGGTATTGATTAAGATAAACAATTTTTTTCCTATGGAATAGCTGGGGTGATTAAGATTTTATTAATGTTCTTTAGATAATTATTGAAAAAATTTTTTTTTAATTATAATTTAATCGTGGGTAGGTTTATGACAATTTTATTGGGATAAACGGAATAATTTGTTTTTACATTTAATTTTCAGTTTTTTTTTTTTCGTTTTTACTCATTTCGAGGGTTCATCTTACACTGGATGCTTCGTTTATGCACTCTCGCGCTCTTCTTTTTTTCATCTTTTCTTTCTCTTTTTCGATCAACCCTTAATGCATGTTCACGGTCGGGATCTCGTGTTAAAAATTTTTCATGAAAATATAGCTTCAACTATTTCGATGTCGATTCAATCTATGATCTATAAATTGATCGAAGCTTTCGTACTGTATTTTCTCAGTATACTCAGAAAATCATATCTAGATCAATTTTGGATCCAAGCTGTATTTATTGTAAGGGAAGAATCCTTGTCAGATAAGATTTTGGATCTATCTTCTATACAGGCCGCAGTAATTCTTCTATAATAAATAATGTAGTAGGTACAGTCTCATTAGACGTATCTGTGTTGGATCTTATATGGATCATGTATAAGGATCCATCAGTGATCCACACTATATCTAACAATTCTTAGAAGTAATGACAGTCACGCAAGCTCTAATTATTCCTCGAAGTCGTCAAAATACTTATACACTGCCGTTCGGGAAATTTCCGAGAAAGGCTATAAATTCGGAAAATTTGAAGTAAAACTTATTAACATTTAAAGTATATTTTGGATCGTACAGAGCGCAGAGGAGCAGGGACTGTACGCTTTTCCGTAGGCAAATCTTCAATACGATTTAGTTGACTGTTGCCCGCGTGCAAAAGAATTTGAGTGCAGTTCTAAGTCTTGTTAGAAAATTATCTGACGGCAATATATGTATATACGTATGTCAAAGAGATACTTTGGGGACACGAAAAATTAAGGGACGTTCACAGTAGCAAGTTAATGCTTTTTTAAACTATTTTGGGACATCGTAACATTAGAGTTCTGACCTAATCTAACCTAAAGAAACATTTCTAAGCCCATCGCAAATACTGGATGCCTAACATATAAAAACATATATATAACCAATTTTAGTGAGACAGTTCACTTTCTGATCCTCAAAACAGTAATTACGCTGAAAATTCTTTGAGGACGATCCCCAATACAGCCACTCGTCCTCAAAATAGCGACTTCGTAAGCTAAATCATTCCCAAAGTATCAGCAACAAATATATTAATGATACTAACCAGTGTCCAGGCAGATGCCCATAGTAGGTTTTTTGGAGGGTGGATCGGTCGTCCCACAGCCATTTACTCACATGCTTCTAGCACCCTTTCGCGCACCTTACAGCAAAACTTATAAACCCGTACCGAATTGCTACGTTGACAGAAAAAAAAAGTCACTGAAATCCCTGCCTCACATTCGACAGTGTGAACGAACCTGTAACTCCAAATGGACGATCTGTAGCGTAATAATTCACTGGATTCGCGTGACACTGCGCGACATAAAAATAAAGTAAAAATAATAGCACGTTACAAAGACGCTACTTTCAGGAAAGAACTTCTTGAGCTTCACTGTCGATTGTACTTCGTTTTCACTAAAATGACGCAATAAATCGACATGTAGAAATCAAATGAAAATTCGAGTCACAACGAAAGTAACGATTGTCAATATCTGTCAACGGTTTAAAGTCAAGTTCACGTATATCGACGACTTGGATCGTACAACGCGTTACGAGATATAATTAAAAGTCACTTTAAACTGCACGATCAAAGAGTAACGCGTGTTGAAAATATTAAATGTCCTTCGATCACAAGTCGAGAAACTCATAAAAGTCAGATTTAACAATCCAAAATCTTCATTCTTATTACATATTTATCACTCGGGAGCAAGAAACACACTGCAACGTACACTGAACTATCAAAGATCTTGATAAAGTTGATGATGTTGATGACGACTCCCTTAGCGTCGCTGCGTCATACTTTTTCCTCCTGTTCGTAAAATGGTGCAACACTCCGTGTCACGAGTGAAATCACGAGACGTCAGGACGATCTTTGTCAACGTTAAAAACTCTCGACATTGTTGAATAAGGTTAACGATCGGCTCGTGAGGTTAATAGAATTAATGAAAAATCATTGACGAGCAACGAGGCTTTTATACGTCTTAGCTTGCGGGTGGAAATATTTGACGGGAATGACCAGTGGTCGCAGGAACCACTTGTAGCCATGGTTACGCGCATGCGCACTGTACCTAACCTATACTAACATCCAGCCCCCTATACCCACAGGCTAGACTTCTATGCGCCCCCACTAATCCCTACGATATATTCCAACCGACCTCTAACCGATACAAAGCCTCTCCTTTACTCGCTTGGAAAAGTAGAACAGGGCTTTCCAAGTGTTTATTAAGGTATATACATGACGAATGGGGAAGCAAGGTCCCTTACATGGGCTGATATTAGAGTAGTGACTGGTATGTATGTACACAGTAATACGTTATGGTACCAATGGGTACCAACCAGATATTCCGATTATCGATAACCTACCCCTGTCTAAGGTTAAGGTATAGACGAAGTCTTCGTCTTATCGTGCATCTTTTATCTTTCGGCACTGGACAGTGGTTAAATATATTTTATCTTTCGTCATTATTATTATTATTCCAAGAGCCATCAAGGCCAAGATATTAACTGTCACTTGGGGTAAAGAAAAATTTTTTTTTATTTCATTCATTCATGTTCTGGTAATGTGACTTGAATTTTTATACAGTCTAGGTTATTACTACAGGGGTGCTCTATATTAATGTGCAACGTTGTTTAGTATCGACGTTAACATTGTCTGCGTCGATTTAGAGTTCGGTGCACCAGGTGTACCACACGCTCCAAGGTTAACGACATACCTGAGTAGGTGTCGACTGTGAATGGTACCAACTAGAACGACGTCGATCCTTTGAACTTTGGACAGCTGAATAGTCAGCCCTATTGTAATTAATGCATAACGGCATGTAAAAGGGGCGAATCGCTCGTTAATCTTAACGTCTAAAAATTGATTGGAATTTTTTAAAAATTTAAAACGAACCGGTGAATAATAATTTCTTTTTATTTAAGAATTATAAGCTGTTTTTATTATTGCTCTGATTAAAAGTTCTTGAAATAATTAAAGGAGCGACATTTCTTGACCTTGAAACTAAGAGCTTTTACGATGGATGAGAGTTTTGCTAATTTATCGAGAGTCAAGGCTATTCGATTAATGATTGTGTACATATGTATTATACGCACTAGAGTCACGAACACGTCTGAAATGTTAGACCGCCTTCCTTGGAGACTTTGAGCAACAATAAGTAGGTACCGCGTGCCCGACCAAATCCCACGAATAATTCACCAGACGTTGTACAGTAACCCTATGAGTAAATTACAACCTTTGTAAAGCGCCCCCTCCCCTCCTCCTAAACGCCCACGATTCGGTTGGGCTAACCCTGTTACGTGTCATTGCGAAATATTCTTCGTCTCTTTTGTATTATATGGTATGGAAAATGTATAAAGTTTTTTTTCTTTCTTGGAAAAGTTGAAGAAAGCATTATCGACGGTACATGCTGAGCGTGTACCTACTTTACCGACAGGGTAACGTGTGCGTAGAACGACGCATGCAATTCCTTTGGTAATTTCGCGGGTTCTTTGGGTTCAAGGCGAATTTTGGAAAAGCAACATTTTTGTTAAAAGTTCATTTTATATACTTTAATAAATGGAAATGCTCCTTAAGTATTTATTTACATGGTAGGTAGTGGCTGATTCTGTATATTCTTTACTGTTAATCCTTTTCCGAGTGGATCGTTTGTATTAATTATAAAAGCGTTGTGTAACATTGCTGTAATATTATTTTTTACTTGATTTAAATAAGGAATTTTCCTTAAGGAAAGCTCGTATAATTTTCTAAATATCTTCTAGAAGTAGACTTTTTTTTTTCTAATTATTATCAAATTGATGATTATTTGTACGCTTATATATATGGCCTTATCCGAATTTTACTATAGACTCATTACGTGTAGTTTGAACATGTTGCTCTGAGAATGCCAACTGTATATATTTGTCAATGATGATCGATAAATACGCATATGACGTCGAAGTGAATATCCAGGCTTGCTGCAGTTTCCTACTCTAAAAATACTAAATTTAAATATACTATCTAATATAAAATTCACACAGATAATAGAATGCTTGAGAATCACTGTATATTAATTTTACGACGGTACATAATAAAATTGTTTACAGTTAAATATCGAGTGAAAAAAGAAGCAAAATTAATGAAAAATAGCTATCAAGTTCTGAGACTCAAATACTACATTTAAGCCCGCCGTACGGGGCAGAAAAATTTGTATATGCCCGGTTGCGAAGTGCGCATGCGCAGTCGTCACCGGATTTCAATTAGCCACTTCACATTGGTTAGAGATACGGGGAAAGGAGCTTTTTCAAAGGTGGGGCGAACAAAAACTAAAATTGAAAAATTATATAAATTTTAAAGCATTTATTAATAACTTATATAACTTGTGTTGTCATACGACTGATTTGTGTTTCAGAGAATGCTACTTTTAAGAATCGTAAACAGTTTATTACACGATGACGACCACAATCACAAATTACGTACAAGACGGTATGTGATGTCGATATCGACATGAGGTTAAATAATTGAAAACTAACCCAGAGACAGCTGCTAGTGTCTCAGGTACATATCTATGCATAATTCTAGGGTGGCAAGGTAACGTATATCGATGGTATACATATATGTTATACTGGCCTGTTGTGTACGTGTACATATATATATTAGGTTTCTAGATATCTATATACCTATATATGTGTGTCATATCCGCACTTTTAAATACGTACTGAAATAACATATGTATGCCATTCTAGGAAAGCCATTATACATTACCTTAGCACCAGTACCTTGCATTCTAGTACATTCGTACACAATGTGAATTCAATGTGATTGTTGTGATAATGAGTTCGGATTAATAAAAAAATTCGATACTGCCCAAGTTGCTGTATTATAAAAAATTTAGAGAACTTTTCAAAATTTTTATACAATAAAATTGATATGTCCATTCTGATTATTTCTTATACCACGTATGTAATAACTTTTGAGTAACGATTCAACGTGGTTCATACGAGAGAAGCACTTGAGGTGTCCGAAACACCACTTGAATCAATGCTTTTTAAATGGAGAAAAAAATTGTTCGACCATTTCCTCATTAATTGTTTTAATTTATATTTTAAAAATTTTATTATTCCAATCAGTATAGTTTTGGAGGTAGATTGCATTTTTATAAATTGTCAGTTACGTGTAGAAATGCATAAAAGGTTTAATAGATTCTGAAGATATGCTTTTAAAATGACCACGAAGATTTATAGGTTACCTGTGAATTGATCTGTTATAGAATAATTTATTTGTGTCATAAAAGTTTGCTGAATACACATGTGAAATGGTCGTAGAGACACGTGACTTGTACATACCAGTTGCGTATTGGTCAAGTTGAGCCACACACTTGACTGTCACTTGTTATCATAGCCAGAACCTTTGATACACCATTTTGCTTTATTTATTATTAAAATTATAGATACGGATATCCTTCATATACGGACATCGTAAAATATTTTTAAGATTTTTTTTTATTGAGATTAATTAATGACGCAATATTGTTAACTTATTTTCCTTTTTACAAGTCTTAATAAATTATATAAAAATTGCATTGCAACTTGGACGACCTTTGCCAACTATATTTGCCTTAATTAATTTCAAAGACTTCTAACCTGACGCGTATGTACATACATATGTAATCTTTCTTAATTAAAATGTACAAATGAGTTATTATGGTACGAGGATTAGTTGTAATTTCTATGGTGAATTTTTCTTTTCACTATAATTGCAATTTTATAACGGCTGTGTATACTTTACTATTGTCAGATATACGTACCACCGGGCTGAATAAAATTGCTATAGCGTCAACGGTACGGCCTTGTTTGGAAATAACACGAATAATTTGGTACAAGGTCTTTAGGGAAGAGAAGGACATGAAAAAATTAAAATTAGCTTATTACACAGTTAGGGAATAAGTATAGGGGACATAACTGGACTTGTATTTGTTTTATATTTCTAGGTTATAGAAGATTCTAGAGGTTCTGCGATTTAGGTGAGGTTAGGATGAATTAATTTGAATTGAAAGGAATTTCACGAAATGGACAAATAAATATTACATGGACTAATCCATCAGACGCAAAGTAACGATAATGGTTATGCTGAAATCTCCTGCTTAAGGATGTAACAGTTTATATAGCGACTGATGTACGCAAATATTGTATCAAGAAGTAGGATATGGTAAGGTTACCAATATGTTACTTTGAGTTTGCTCGATGAAAGCTGTAGAGTATGAAATTGCATTATTATATATGCAAATCGCATTAATTCAATTGATCCAAGATATTAGTTACAGTAAGATTATGATTATCACGTGATAAATGAAAAAAAGAATGAAAAAAATTAATGCGGCTTGTTATAAAAAATATAATTTATTTACCGAAAATTCTACATTTCATTAACACGTATCACAATTGTTCTTCATTCTTTTAATATTTTAACTTCAAATTGACTCGTTCAGAAGTATAAGAAATAACGACACTCGAACGTTCAATTAATTGTAAGCATTGAATTAACGATTCGAGCTTATAATATTCTATAAAACATTGTCACGACACAGAATACATTTAAAAGACACTTCGTGTTTCATAAACTTTGTAAAATCAATGTTCACTATCAATAAAAAAGTCTTAATCGACTCCAGTAACATGCATAAGGAACTATAAGTGACGAAAGCTTCCTGCTCTTTCGATCAAACCAAAGACGCATGTTGCTGAACATCATAGGAAGGATCATGTGTATAACCAAGTGGTAAACCTAACCAAGAAAGTAATCGAAAAACAGCACTGAGTCGGTCGAGTGTACTAATCCTTACTTCTTCTTCTCTTGTATCAGTGTCAAGACACTTTGACTCGGGCCCGTCGGCCATCTTGTGCTTTACGAGAAGCTTCACATCCTGATTACGTTGGCGCCACTGTCGCCAGGATTTAAAATGGAACCTACGTCCAAAGTACATACAGGTATGCTTTGCAAAAGATTATGAATTATTTGCCTAATAAAAGAGACATGAATTATTCAACTGTAATGATTACCTTATAGTAACAATCAACCATAGGGAATAAGTAGCAACCAGCATAAAACACAGTATGGCCAACCCAGTGCCTTCCCAGAATCCAAGACGTGAGTAGGCATTGGCACCAATTCCACAAAGATATGTTGCCGCGATGCACAGAGGCGTCAGTACTAGAAGACAAATAACGTCTCCAGCAATACCCTGTGGTCCATAGGCGTTCCTGCTACTCCACCACTGATAAAGTAAAGCACATTGAAGCATTCAAATAGAGTATTAATCTCAACTTTATAAATTAACAATACTCATTTAAATTACCTCTGAAAAGGATTTATTCGTCCTTTGTAATACGTATGGATACTTGCAGATCTCACAGCGATTCTTATTCGAAGTAGACAGCCATTTTTCTAAGCATCCAGTATGGACCAGTGCCAAGGTACCAGAACACTTACAAGGATCCACTAATTCTTCCAAGGATCCATCTGTAGATCCAAGATGTACCATTCGGCATACAGTGATCTATTTTATCATATCGTTTGTGACAAGCAGACAGCTGTCTAAATTAAAGGTATTTGTTTGTAGACCCAGCAAGGAAATATATTTGGGAACACAAGGACAATGCAGTATCACAAACCCAATAGAATATTAATTTATAATAAGAATTCTTAGACAACTACATAAACATTTCACGGGTCAATCAACTTGTCAAAAATAATTATTCACAAGAAAAAACCAAAGTCTCGTCACTGACGTACGTAGCTACCACATCTCCAAACAAGCTGGGACTAAACTATTATGCTGTTACATTCCAAAGACTTTACATGGCACGTTTGATTTATTGTCCAGCGAACTCTTACATAGTCCAATCTTTCTAAAGAGCAAATAAAATATACACCGCGCCTAATTGCTCATACCAATGTCGAAACATATTTGAAGTAATACCTAAGATATTTCGTAACAGTTGGAAACTAAATATTAGAATCAACACTGTTCTAAAGTGAATCGGAAATTTACGAAAACTTCTTGACGACGATTGTGAGTCATCGTGAATTCGTCAGGGAATTGATAAACGATGATAATTTATTATTTATTGAACATTTTTTTTTAATTAATATATCCTCTATCATTATCAGCAGTCACGAGTTCACAGTAGATAAGTTTCACGAGAACGACGTTCAATTTTCACGAGGATCACATTCGTATGACCTCTTGGGATCCTTAAGTCTTATAAGTATCCATGATGGATCACTGGTGGATAAACGTGCATATATAGGACAGAATTCTTCCTGATGTACCTTCGTGACAGATTCGACAATACAAAGAAGCGGAGCTCTGCTTGTCCGGCGTCATCGTGTTACGTCGACAGTACGACGACGGGACTGTTGTCCGGGGTTCTGTTAAAACACTGCTACACTCTGGGGATTCCATACGTACTTCACCTCTCCTTTCTACACGTGTAACAGAACGAATTATCACCGAGTTCTCGTGATTCTGATTAAACTCGCTTATCTCGTTCGAGAGCGATAACCGATCAACCGTGAGTCCTTGTAACCTGATGTGTAAACGAATGTTCACAATTCGATGACTGACAAGTTATGATCTATTTTGGAGGAAACTGGTATATCTACCTCGTCGTTAATTGACACTGTTTGTACTTCTGTTCGCACTTTGAATTTCTTGTGTTTATAGGATCGTTATTGATATTGTTGCTTTTCTTGAGATATTGGAGAAGTGTCAGACACTTAGCGAATGTTTATACGACAACAGAGTAAATACATCAGGATTTATCAGTGTTTGCCTTCGATTGGTGTTTTCAAGGTTTTTTTATTAACTATATTGTTTTGTTGTTTGTACTTGAATGCCTTTAACTACAAAAATAAAGTTGAAAGCAGTTAATCGACGATTTATAGACTATATTTCTTTGTTACGCTTGGTTTATTTAATTATTTTTATTTTATTGTGATCAATAATTCATTTTGTTTAAAAGTTAAGGAGATGATACTGTAGATGTAATTGTGCGCCTGTACGGCTGCAACCAGACGTACAAATGACACATGTAATACCCAACAATAATGCCGGGATCTTAACCTCGAAATTCAGCGCGAGAGAATTGTGAGGAATCAATGCATTCTTTCTAACAGAAATATAATTATGAGTGATAAAAGTGATTTGACTGACATTGAACGTTCTGATAATGATGATAACAAAGACAGTGATTTTAATATTGAAGACTATGAAGATGGTGTTGACAGTGAAGCATCATCATATGAAGGTTTGCAGAAAATTAAGACTGATGAAAAAGTAAGAATTTTTTTGTTTCAATAGCATGATTATTGTCTTATTACATATTTTTATAGTGAGAAATTGTTAATGTTTCTCACTGTAATGTCGTAACTGCTATCCACTACAGGATAATGGTTACTTGTTGTGAAAATTATATTGCAGTACAAGTGTCTAAAAACATATGTATTAATAATTACAACAAAAAATAAATGACTATGTTTTCATACAACAATATGAATATACAGTGTATGAATACTTGTTTATAAAAAAAATGGAAAATAATTGTACTTTGTATAATAAATGATAAAGTAAACCTTTTTTATAATATTATATGATTACATTCTATTTATTTTTAATTTTGTATCTGGATACAGCGTACCAGAACAGCCCAGGTAGATGACAATAAGGATGATGATGAAAAAGAATATGTCGGGCCAATATTACCCGGAGGGCATAGATTTGATCGCAAATTTGTATGTATTAAATATCCTGGAAACGTTGTCAATCCAGAAAAGGCAATTGAAACTTTAGGAGGCATTTCTGCAATTTCTACGGTACATTATTGTTTTATATAATTAAGGACTAGATGGTTCTTAACTAATACCAATGAAATTTGCATCTCTAAAATCGTACTCTTTATTTTATGTAATAGGCTGTTAATACTCGCAATAGGAGATTAGAGCTTCGGTTTAGACCAGATGATGGGTACTGTAAGCCAGCTTGTGGCGATAGACATGCTGTTGCTGGATTTTTGTTGCGGGTTAGAGTAAAAAAGAAACAAGTAAAAAATAATGAGAACAATACAAAGGAGACCACCAAAAACATAGAGGTAATGGAAGTAATACATGTGGATAAAGAAATAACTGATGATAATGTAAAGAATCCAGGCTCAAATCAAAGTACACAACAAAATATGGATATTCCTATTGAAGAATCGAATAAAGAATATATCAATGAACAAAGTGAAAATAAAAACATAGGAAACTCTATAGAAAACTTAGCAAATCAATTAAACAGTTGCAAAGTTATTTCAACTGTATGTGAAATACATGACGAAACAGAACAATCCAATACAAATAAATATATTGCAAAATCCAACCCCGAAGAAGAAGAGTATCAATCTTTTGTCAAGAACCCTGTATGTCCAGAATCTAAATCAAATGCCGATAATGTAAGCGACGATAGTAATAATACACCAGAGACAAAATCAAAAGAAAATGCCTTACCATCATTCGACAGAAATAAGTATGAAGATTTATCACAAGATGAGGACTATGAACTACCAAAATTGAAAGTCTTAGGACGAGTTGATACAGAATTCAAGTTCATGAGTACGTTTGCATTCATTTTATGCATAGGATAAAAATTCTAAGAATCAAAGTAACCGAAAAATCCTGATATGCTTTTAGATTTGTGCGATTTCCAATATTTACCGATCACACGTTCGCCGAAGAACCCAAAGGAAAATGAATGCATATACAGCTCCATTTATCCAACAACCATCCCACCGTATCAGTGGCTGAAAAACAAAGTGCCATATTTTTTACCACCCGCTGCATTCAGTAGAATGGATAACGTACAGCAATACGTACCGAAAACAGAAGCTGACACACTCCCACAAAACATTATCGGTAAAACTAGAAAGCGACGCGCTGGTTTTTCAAACTTTGTCTACTTTAACATGCCGAACGTACCGGAAACACCGCCAAAAGGAATCGAATCCGCCATGAAAGTCAAATTCCTGCAGAGCTTCCATTTAGAGAGGGTACGAAAAATGTTTGAGCAACGTCCAATATGGTCGAAAAATGCATTAATATACGAAACAAAATTTACTGGTGATCAATTGAAAATATTGCTGCCTTCTGTGGCTTATTATTTTATGAATGGACCATGGCGGATAATGTGGGTCAAATTGGGTTACGATCCCAGGACTGATCCTACCTCTAGGAAATACCAAACTCTTGACTACAGACTGAAAGCTATGCGTACGTTGATTTTGAAACATTAAAAAAAATTATCGCTTCCATGTTTATATTTAAAAATGGTTACATTTTTTCATTCTTATTATAAATTTCACAGACGGTCTGCAAGCGACTATCAAGTGCAAAAGGAGTTACTCAAATTATATTTTACCATACAAGTCAGCCCCTATATCAAAACCAAAAACTACAGTGCTCACTGCAAATTTGTCCCAGGACCAAAATCGAAAACAGGAACGATTGTCTAATGAGAACATGTATATTTATCGAGAAGGTACTGTACCACCATCGCGACAAATGTTTTATCAGGTATTATCTTTTCTAAGATTTCTTAACGACTCCCTAACGACTTTTGTCAAACTTTAAACAATGATGGCTATTTTTTCTTTATCAATTAGTATTGCGATGTCCTCGTGGACGAAGTACAGGAAATGCTGGCCAAGCTACCGGATCCACCACCAGGTACAAAGTGTCATGAAAAAATGGGATGGCTACCGAATGGATTCGATGATCAATGCAGGGAAATCATTAATAAACAAGTTCGCGTCGTACTTAGAAAGAAAATGAACATTCCTGAAGATCGTTAGTAATATATGATATTAACGCTTTTTTTTTCAATTTAGATAACATCTTTTAATATCAATTTAACCGTCTATTTATGCTATGACGGATTCTATTGTAGAGCTACACATTTTTGGTTTACAGATCCAACGTCATTGCCCAGGAAACGAAGGTTTGGCGGCAAAGTCAAGATGAATAAGCCGCTAACTAGAAAATCGAAGAAAAGTAAATTATTAAATCCCAGTTCCTCCTCCATTCACATGGAAGTCGTTCCTCAGGGATCCGACGAAGAATGGGAAAATTGTACGAACTTGGATGAACCAAGTACAAGTTCAAAGGTCACTTAACCCTTGCGATCCTCGTGCAATCTTAGTATCTGAATTAAAATTGCCTTAATTCCTTGTGTACGGTTTTAATGCAAGAAACAATTGAGCATTCTTAAATACAGAAATTTGTTATTAAGGAAAGAAGAAACTCGAATTACAATTATTAACGATCTGAGATAAACCTCTACGACACAATTTATTCGCAGATGTACATTGACGAATAAAAAAAAAATTGGTATCCATAAATACATGTATATAATGTTAATCGTTATCAATTACGATGATTACAATTTAAATGACATAGAAAAAAAGACCATTGAATTTCCGTAGAACGTTTAGGGCACATGCGTTGCTACTGAAAACTTTCTTATCATAAACGTCCTCGATATTGTATAAGATAGTCATTGTCATCGTCCAACCAAGAACCCTGACATTCGTGAATATTTATTCACATCTCGATACCATTTCCTTGTCACTCATATTTATCACTAACAATTCAAAAGGGCCATTCAAAAAATCCAAGAGACCTTTATATGAACACAATACATAAACTTCAATCACTAGAGGAGGCTTTATAGTGACAAGTAAAATCAGTCTGTCAGAATCCCTTCGTCGCTTAGAATATAACAAAAGATCCTCAGAAAAACAAGTAATCCAAGACATGAAACACAAGAAGATCATAATACGTCTTCCATTGTAATTGGACGTGCCCTATTATCCTACTGTCCCCAAAAAAAACATTGAGAACTGGCGAATAAGCTTATAAGAATAAGGGTAGAAAAAGTGATAGGAATCTTTTCTCTAAGAAATATTATAAGACTGGCATGTCGGGTTGAATCATGATATAAGAGAAGATTAAGGATTAAGAAGTAATGATTGATTTATTCAAAGACGAATTCCGCGATTAGTGCTGGCAACGTAATTCAGAAGCTCTTCGGAATCCTCACAGACAAAAGGCTTTTCGTGATAACAAGCGACGTCGTGCCAGGCGATGCCGTCGTTATAAACGTTGTTCAAGACAGAAAGACAAGACTCGCTGGTGCCATTGATATCAAACTCGGCATTGTCAGGTTGACGTATCTTCTTGTGACCGGTCTGGGACCAAGGATTGTAACCCCAGCCATTAGGAACCTGATTGGTAGGCGACATCTTCTCGCGGTTCGCTGACCAGAACCAACCGTAGAGAGACTTGGGTTCAAGATCACGTCGGTTCTCGCAGCCTTTGAAGTCACAGAGACGTCCCGATGTCCAGATGTAGGGTACATCGTCTGCGAAGCAGAAAAGAATATTTTTATAAAGTCTCGTCAACCCGTCGGTTCGTCAAATTCACTTTGTTTTGACAATACTTTGCAAATGGCTAACAAGAACGAAAAATACAATGTACAGTACGTATGGAAGGCGCCAATCTCAGTCGGTGAGCATCTCCATAAAATTTCACCAGGAAAGTTACGCGGCAAAATGATTCGCGCATAAAATTGTTTTCACCTTGGTCGTTGAATCCGTCGGTATGCGCAAAGTATTACGCACACTTTGAGCTTCTCCATTATACGCAAAGCAACTCTCTAACCTCAACCCACTTTAAAGACTCCGTCGCCTTGGAGCTACGCCGTTACACCCACCGGCGTTACACCTGTAACGCATCTTCTACGTAGCTTGTCACATTTGTCTTATATACTTGTGAAATCTTACTTTTCCTCCACTCAAGACTGTCGGACTGTGCGACGTCGAATCTTTAAATTTTGATTCAAGATAAATAATCATCCTTGAGGATTCGTCGAATTTCATTCGACGTTTACACGTCACGATTCGATCTTACATGTGTTTCGTTTCTTTTTTTTTTCACGTTGGTACTGATTATCAATATGGCGGTTAAGATAGCGGAGTTACAGTATCGGGATGATTAATCAACAAGCATTAAAGTATTTGTGCCGGGTCAATCCTTTCGCAACCTCTAGGTCCTCGTGACCGCACGAGGGACGAAAGTCGCATCTCGATGATTCGTTTACGAGTCGACAATGTCGATGTTGACAATTGACTGCCGACATAATCTTTTTCTTTTTCAAAATGAAAAACTTTCTAAAGCCATTATCTTACGTGCATTTACTCTTTGTGCCAGTCGGGAATAGAGACTGGCTGATGACAATTATCAAGAATACATCTTTTTTTTTTCTCTTGTTGGTTCTTTCTTTTTTCACGATCATCCTACTTCCTTCAGCGAGACGCCATTGTTTGTTTGATTATAATTTTGATTTCTTGGTTACCGAGCACTGATTCGATCTTCGTGGTGACTTTTGAACTATCTTCGAATCATCAAAATCATCGAACGACCAACGCGTGGCTTGTATCGATGTTTAAACAAGCTTTGAGTTAATCAATATTCTCTGCTGGTCGTTTGCTTCCATAAGTGTTCGCATAAACAAACATTGTATCACTTTAACACTTCCTGTAATACTCAGATGTCTGCATAATATTTTCGCACTCTTTCCTTTATGTACAGAGAGTTTCATATTCTTGGAAGGAAGAACTTCGACAAGCTGATTGCTATCTGCATTATCGGCAAGGAAAAGAAATTTTCATAGTAACGTTTGTACGTTAAACTGTCACTTGTGTATACAAAGGTACATCCAGCTGGAGAAAGCAGCGCGTAACGTTATGATTATGCGCATAAGAATAATTATCATTGCAAAACGTAAGAGAAAATCAAAGACAGCGTATATATAGCTATCGCCAAACTTACTCTGTTGGATCAATCTGAATATAAGATTGTTTTCTTCTTGAGTCTCGAGGGACACGAGGTCCATGCAGTATTCCCTGCAGATGTTCCTGGCGTCCAACCAGTCGACCTTTTGATTCGCGTGGGCCGGCACGTGTCCACTGTAGAAATAGTTATGGCCCTTGAAGTTAAATTCCTTTGGTCCTGTAACACGTTACAAACAAGTTCATTACTTGTTCGCGGGATGACGATTGACTTTTATCTCGTAAGTATAATGCACAAGTCCCAGAGCAAAATCTTGAACATCGATTTGAACAAGTCAAACGAGAGAAAAAAAAACCAATCCAAGTATGGTAACTTGCCAAACGACTAATAAAAAAAAGAAAACATTTTTCGAATCTTCTTTCCATGTATCGAATGACGAATCAATAATTTCTATCGAGCGATCGAATCGGAATCTCGATGGCCAAGGATGCATCGAGTCATTGAAAATTAAGCAACGGAGCAACGACGTTAAGCAATATTATTTTTGCTGTCTGAATTTTTTTTAAAATTTTGTAAATTATTACGTTATTTATTCGTTACAAATTATTGCTCGGGATCGATTCAAATATTTTAGAAGATTGTTTGAAAAAAATTTGCAGTCTTTTACGCATCATTCAAATTTCCTCGTCTGACGTAACCGTCAGAGGTACTACTTGACTCAAATCAGAGACTCTATATTTATCGCGCGTTACGTGCATATTTAGAATGCCCGTTATACGAGACAATAAATTAATCGCACGTGATCCGTAAATCTGCCGATCGTAGATCATAGATCGAATGGTAAACATTCACGATTAAAACTGTTACGTAAAAGTTATGTCGAACAGATCGTGAGGTCCGCTTTAACTCATTGATCTCAGCGGGAATAAGAATTTAAATTTAAATGAATGGCTGAAAGAACGTCCACGCTCCTTGCGGTTATATTTTTCTTTCTAGTTTGTTTCTTTCTTTTTTTCTGTTTATACTTCTCCGTCCCACACGGCAAATATAATTGTCCTACATAAATTCAATATCGATGTAATTTCTCAAGAGAAAAAGAAAGTAAGTAATTATATCCTGACTTTGTTCTGACTTTCAAAGAAACGAACGGGTGATTCGAGAATTTATGACAATTACTCTTAGGAGAATTGTGTCTTAAGATTGAAGTAATAATGAGTTAAGTTTCCGTGAGATGAATCTTCGTCGATCCAGGATCCATTATCTCTTTACGAGATTCTTCGTTCGCACATTGCATTTCTCTCCCCCTTTTTACTCACGGTATAGTCTAGTGGTTAGCATAAGCGACTAGTAGCATTATGCGAATACTACCGATAGTATCGTACGACTACTAGTCCTATACCATTCAAAGCCGACTCTTTCTACAGTCAACAGCAACTTCCGGTTCTGTCAGACGAGCTACGTTGTCTCTGATTTCCGTTGCGCGTTTGAATCTAGGTCGGTTTACACCGGACGAATTGTCCAGCTCTTCTGTTGTTTACTTCGCGTCATAAGCCGAAGCATGGATTTCTATGGACACCTGAAGTTGGCTGCAAACGCAATTAGGGCTTAGTTATATTGTTATAATGTGCAGTTTACTCAGAGGCCATACGAGGCCTAGCTTCGTGCATTGCGATTCCTACCTAGAGATTTATTCTTGTCTGGCTTAGATCTACGTCTAATGGTAGCGATAGAACTTGGAATTACGAAATCCATTGCGATACACATCCTTTAATCCTTATGAAATTCATCATCCTGTATGTACTGTATATATGCACATATACAGTATAGGATGATGAATAGCACATATATACAGTATCTATGCATTAAAATCTTTGTCACGCTCGATTACAGGCACGTTTTCCATGCACGAATCTACACGGTTCGCTAAACATAGGAAGAGCCGATGGTACCTTATTACACTTTAAATACAGAGCGTTAGACGGTCATTAGAAAATATTACTACCAGCCATAGAATTTATAGGCAATAGTGTATAAAGTAGTTTCGTCGTATATAATACGTGCGAATTTTTTATATTTCTGCTTTTTATATATTCAATTATATAACAATGAAATTTTCATTGAGGCGATCGATACTTTTCAAATCAGAAGGAATTCCAGAGAAAAAAACATCTCCCTGCCAACGCTAAAACACCAAAGTCAGCTACAATCTAAATGTGAATTTTTTTTTTTTCTTTCTTTCGAGAGGTCAACGAGTTAACTTAATGCACTAGCGTATCCTCACGAAGCCCAACAAATACTTTTTCAAAACAACCGGCAATTACGTACGTCCAGCACTCAAATTTTATTGACCGGTATTAAAACACTGTTTCGAGCACCAGTCACAAAGTACTTAGTAAAGCAGAAGTAAAACAAAAGGGCCTCTGGATACGTGAGGTCACTTAACGAGACAGTTAAATAAAAGATCAACAAAGTTTGTCACAATTTCCAGTCGTCTACGTATTAACTGACATTACGTTACTTACGTATTTATATCCTCTTTAGATATATACAACAAATTATGCAAAAAAAAGTTACGTACAAGATGCTTCGTTACGCGGTTCACATTCGCCATAACCTAAAATATCGTCGGACGTTTTCTATCCTCTTGAAACCGTAATAGACTCGGTGCACTTACTTATTTAGTAAATAGACTGGTAAATATATATATATATATGCACGGCATAGCATAACATATTATATATACTATAAATACCAAGAAGAGTGTTTTTATCCACTATGTAAATTCTCACGGCTTGAAGCTGCTCCTTAACCAATCCTAACTCGAGTAGCGTGTCTAAAGAAGATAGTAGTACCGAGGATGCTCGCAGTGGCGCAATCGTTCCTGACATTTTCATAGCAACAAGGCAACGTAGACAGCAGACAGCAGCCAGCAGCCAGCAGCAATGGCAACAGCAACAGCCTTTTGTAAACTTATCTCATTGCAACAGCCGTCTGGTCAGCGACACGTTACATACAGACAAGAGGGAGGTCTTATTAGCGCCAGAACGTGTTACTTACTCGCCACTTGCACTTTTGCTTTCGCAATCCCGATTAAACTGCACGACCACGACCACGATTACGACGAGCCTCCTACAGGAGGAATCTCGTCTTTCACTTCGACCTGATGCTCGACCTCGTCTACGAAGTTTACCAAGTCTACGAAGTCCACGAATGCTTTTCAATAATTCGGATGACGATTTACCAGCCGTGAAATTCGATATTACGACAGTACGTATCCCATTGCCTATTGGAGCTTCGTGTTTTGAATATGAGAACGGAAAGAGTCGAATTCTTTTTTCTTCCAGTAAGTATTACGCAATTGTATATACGTTACGATTATCCTGCGTTATATTATATATGTCGTACAAGACTGATTATTCTAATGGGATACGTTGTTTCTTTTTTTTTAATGTCTTGTAAGTAACTGTACAATTTTTTTTTTACTCTTTTGCAGTTTCACCATACCCGAGATTAAGGCTATTTCCCAAGACGCGTTTATTCGTCGTCGTGTTATTTTTTACGAAGGTATATTCTATAACCTTTGTTTTTGTGACTCAAGAGTGCTAATCGAAGATGCTGGTTCGGATAATTGAATAATGGAGCCACTAAGTGAGAATCATGGTAAGTTATAACGAAGGGACATGCAGCGAATAGGTCAGGCGGAAGGGGCACATGTGCCTGACGCATTAGAAAGTGTGCATCCACATTTACTTTGCCGTCGTTGAACAACGCAATGCATTTGTACCTGTATTCTTGTGAGATATGCCATCCTATCCTTACTGTTATTATTATTCTATCTGGAATTAATTACAGAAATACTATTGACGTAATTGTCAGGATTCATTTTGTACGAGCTTCAGTCTCTTTTGTTATCAAGGATTGATAAACGAGCAGTGCTTTTGGTAATACATTTTTTTTACTGTTATCAGCAGCGTTTACGGTCTTATCCGAATACTTTGTCGTAATCGTACTTTAGGTTAGTGTTCAATGGGCTCGTTTTCATAGCTGGGTAAAAAAAGGTTAGGAGGTTAATGAAATGCAGAGCGTCAAAGACTGCGGAAGGTATGTAATTCCTTAATGGTAATACGATACTTTTCTCGTTCATCTCTTTGACCTCGTTTCTTGTGTCTTTTTTCCGGCGGAATTACGGGCGTGAAAGTGCATCGTCTCGTCGATGTATTCGACACGCAAATATAAAACGCGTCCGGCGATGAAAGTTTTTCGGCGTTACGCACCACGTATGTCAATGGCGCTGCTATCGTCAAATATACGGGGAACTTACCAAACGCTTCGAGAACTCTACCGAATAATAATGAGTCGCACGAGCGCGAGAACTTTGGCTCGAATCTCATCAATAAAACATTTTTGTTATTCGAAAAAAGTCAATCAAATAATTTTTTAAGCGTGTCAAACGTTTTTAAAAATTAGAAAAATTCTTTCTCTTCGTACTGGACACCTTTTTTGATCACGAAGGGGTTTTATAATGACTCGGTACTTTGACTGTAACACGGGTCCGTGTCAGATGCGTTCGAACGATGATTTTCGTGACTAGTGTTTACCAAATTGGATGAAATTTTATCAGTTGCGTAATTACGTACGGTTTGCACATTTTTGGGCTACTGGCAACGTCAGAAATCTTCCAGGTCGATTACTGTTTGGCCGAGCTTCGTTAATGGCGGGTTCGGCAGTCGCCACTGCTGCGAGCACCGTCACCACCACGGCCAATGACAGCAGGCTCATCTGAAAATTTAATGATTCTTTCATTAATGTCACATCGACTTTTCATGCAAGCAATGAAAGTAAAAGTAATGCGTGCCGAAAATTTGTCGAATTAAAATTCGACCATTTTTGCTTACGAAAAGGTACTGACTTTATAATTAACATAAATACTTAAGACTGTGATATAATCATTTTTTTTTTTTTTCAAATTATACAACGCTTGTCTAATTTATTTCTATCGATCGTAAAGGTCCAGTCTGTGCTATAACTTTTTTTTTATTCTTAGTCCTAATTTCTCATTCCACTTGAATAGTCCTTAACACTGTCGTCATTATCGCCACCTTCTCAACCCGCCGGCAATTTAAATGCAAATTAACACATACAGATATACCGGATGAAAATGCAAATATCAATGTAAATTTAACATTTCACAGCATCCAAAAGATGGACCAAAATTATGAGGTCGTCAACTACGATGTCACAATATCAACTGTTCTGCGAATTGCCAATACCCATACAGTACAAAAAATGTGGGTACGTTAAAAAAAAGTATTTCTAAAACATATCAATCAACTTTTTACATTATGTTTCGTATAGATATATCGTCACCAGTAATTAAGCTTCGATAATTATAATTGACATTTTTTAAAAATTAAATATCATCAACGCACAATTTTTTTACAATTTACTAAATGTCAGGCAACTACAACTAAACGCACGTACGTGTCTTGCAACCATATGATAATAGCATTAGCAAAGGCAAAAATCAAAATTAAAAAGTGAAAGTGAAATAATAAGGAGAAAAATAAATTTTAAATTCAATAAAAATTCATTAGACGTCACAGCAATCGCATTTAGTAGACAAGCAAATGTTAGCAGGTGCTAGGAGTACGATGATAATGATTATTATTATTTTGCAGATCGATTGAAAACTTACCTTGATTCCACAAAAGACGTAAACGGAGAGTTCGATGCTTAAAGAATTGTAGTGACAGATAGAATATGGAGAGACGGGCAGCTATACCAGCGGTTATATAGAAATAATCCCCACCACTTATTAACCAGGAGGTGCGATCCCACCCTGGGGGCCTACAGACCCAAAGATCTTCAGGATCACGTGTCAGCGGATCCTATGACCACCAACCTCCTCCCAATCCCTCGACCTTATGCTCATCGTTCCTCCAGGTAATTAGAATTTAGTACCAATTGCTCCATTCGATCTTCTTCCAGGTTTTTTCCTGGACGAGCTTCTGCTTCAAAATCTCATTCCTCCTCGACTAGTCCATCGCCTATTCTTCTGTTACAGCATCACCATAATCTGTATTCGGAGTCCCACCTTAAGAAAACTCTGCCCTTTTCTTCATTGCGTGCTTTTTCTTTGACCTTATCAAAAAATCGACCTGATGCTCCCATTTCCTGAAAAATGTATTTCATAATCTTTAGTACACTGACGCTTATCTATGCAATTGTGGGGCAGATGAGAGTGTAAGAATGCGGCTGGTATCAAGCAAGACAATTAGCATAGGAACGATAATTACTGGCCAGCCTAGAAAATCGTAACCGATGTCATTCACAGCATTTTGTTTGTTATCGTTATCTATTTATACTAGTTTCCTTCAGTGTCATATACATATATATATATATGTATATACATATATTGTTGTTTACAGTCCCATTGGGACTCGTGCTTAACGTCTGCATGTTAGTGAGAACTCGGGCAGCCTGGCAAAGCAGTTTCCGTTCATTTTTTTTCTTAGCATTCACGAGTTTCTCCATGTGGAACTGTTGCTTGGGTACATTGTTGCTGGTATTTTTCTTCTTCTGAATATTCATTCTCAGGTACAGGAGCAATGAAATATCTTTTCTTCTGAAATAAAAAAAAAAAACAGAATTATTTCAGAATTGTCATTTTGCTGTTTCTTTTTTGTTAACTGGAGAAACAAATATGAAATTGATTCGTAGGTCACGTGGTATTCGATGATGATGATGATAATAATAATAATAATAGTTCTGTTATCTTAATTTCAAAAAGCAATTCCATCTTTGTTAAATTCTCATGCTAGGCTTGACGCGTTTTTGTCATTACGTAAATGTGCATTTATGGTATATCCATTCTCGTGACAGCTTTCGCTTTTTAATACCACATCAAATAAATTCTAATATCTAATTCCTGTTCCTTTGTGACGTCGCACGACCTTTCTCAGACGTCAGATCCAGGGGCCATCTTCTATGTGAACTGGTATACTTTAGGAGTCCCTTGAACACCCACCACCCACCTGTGTTTCTGTTTTTTTTTGGGCACCATACGTGTAACTCGTTTGTATTGCGCAATTAAAAATAAAATTTTTCAACTTAACCTAGATCCCGGAATTTTAAACGTGTGATTATTAAAGCTATAAATTTCGTGATTCGCTGATCAGAAAACCTGTTTTGATTATTCGTACAGTATGTCTATGATCATATTATTTTTCTTCCTATAATGACATCAGAAGGGAGTCGACGACCTCGCAGGACTGAAAGATTCGCTACCCCATAGTCGTTAAATAAATTAATAATCTGAACAAATTTATACGGACAGTCCCACCCGTGTATTCCCAATCGTACATTAAATATGCAAGAGTCACTCGTATACCGTGTGTAATAAAACCAATTGTCAAAAGTGCCAGCATTGTATTTTTATCTTAATTCTTAACCAACAACTCACCAAGAATAACTCTTTTCTCACAGTGAATAATCTGCCAGTTCAAACGTATAAAACTGGTATTTCCCATTGAAGGACAGCAATTCATCATGGACCGAAGGCCTGGGAATTAGCCACTGTTCTTCAAAGAATTAAGTAATCCGCAGAAAGTCTTGTCTAAGCGTTTTACTGAAAAACCAAATTCAAGATATCAGTCAGCATCTGATTACTAAAGATTTATTACAATGTAAAGAAAAGCACATTAAGAAATATCTACAGGTATAGATATTATGAATCTTATTTCATTTTTCTTTTTTCTTTTTATAACATAAATTTCATTTAATGCTCCTATTCAATTTAACGATCTATACCCTCCCTGCATGTTTATTTACTCGTATTCATTCTCGGGATTACGTATCCACAGTTTATTCACGGGATTACGCGTTCCGTGTAATACTGACCTAACAGTCAAGCACGTTGGCTTTCTCCCATCAGAGAAAGACGTAATCGACTACGCGAATATCCTATCGATATATCGATCGAATTGCATCCTGTTATATATAATAAAATTTCAAATTCATTATACCCGTGTCTGGGATTGTAAAGACCTGTAACCCTGAGGGGAAAAATTAAGTACATGCATACGTTATACCTATGTCACATAAAAAATGTATATTCCGTTCAATTTCAATTGAAGAGACTAATGATACTTGGAACAGATAAATAGAAAACAGAATTTGTTTTTTTTTTTTTTTCTAAGAGCTACAACTTTCTTTTAGAGAAATTCTTTCCCGATAAGAGATAATCAGCACGTGACGCGTGACATATCCTATACATGTTTTCCATTCGACTACTGGAACAGTTATTACACACGGACCTATCTCAACGTGGTACTGTTATTTATGTCTCCTCTTGTAGTTGTCATTATTGTCATTATTATTCCAATGCGATCATCGCATAAATTTCACGAACAGCATCCGACTCGAGATGTCTTGATTAAAGCAACACCTCAGCAATTACGTGACTCGTATGATCCAAATCCTTTTTCTATTTCGCTCCCGATCTCGCGTTATGTCGAGGAGTCGATGGAATTTCGACATCAAACATTCGGATCGATGTTTGCCTAGTTAACTCGGTCAGCATCCGGTTGTCATGAAATAAACGTCATTATTGTAGATTTGCGAACACTTTAATCTGTAAAAGATATAATTTTTTAATCATCGTTTCAGAGTTTACTACGACAAAAAACTCTTTAAAAAAAAAAACCGCCTCCGGTCCCAATTTTTTCGTATTTTAGTAGCTATATTCATGTCACAGTTACTTCAGGCAGTCAATCTTAACCATATAAATTGTGGTCACACGCGAATGCTAACCTCAAATTAACATTATTCTTCGTACACTACTTGTATATTATTATTATAGTAAATACTTCAAGCCTGACTTCTAATAGGCGACTTTGACGCTACCAAGCATATAAATTTGACTTATCCAAGCATATAAATTTAGTGACTAAAACCTCTGTCCGATTTCCTCGATCCGAGTTCTATCATCGTGGACACAGGCCTTTAATCGTTAAGACTGTTATTATTTTTTTAACATCCAGAAAATATGTTGAAATCCACATAGAACTTCTGGAAGGATTAAAATGCCACATATATTGATTAAAACAAAAAATACACAGGACCTGTTTACCCATATCTTCTTGTAGCTTTGAACAAGACTTTTATATATCAGGACCATTACGAATTTCACTGATTGGCTTAATGCTTCTTTGAATGCTGTTCTTAATTTACGACAGATTATATTGAATGTCGGCTATTGTGATCAGTTTATAAATAATAGTCTCGATCGGCACTGGTATGGATTAAAAAAGAGGTTATGGTGTTACGAATAAAACTATCAAAGCTCATGACCAAATATACAAAATGTCAGAGGAATGTCATGTTACGTTACCTGAATCATCTGTTGGTATCGCTATAACAGTTTCTCACAATCAGATACCTGACCTTGAAGACGAGTTGCTTAACTTTCACCAAGATAAGACATGACATTCTGGAATTAACACGATTATCAGCAGCTGATGTAAATAAATAATCGATTTCGTTTATGCTACTTTATAAGAATCTCATACCCGCATCTACCTGGTAACGAGACGTTATACTTTTTCTTTATTATGCCCTCCTAAAAAGGTATAACATTAAGAAAACTCTCTGATTGGTTTTCCCACTTGATTGGATGCTGATTCTGAAAAATCTATGCACGTTCGTTCTCTAGGTTAGATCAGTTACTCCGTGGTCTGGGAATGACAGAAGCATCTGGTTGATCGCTCTCTATAGAAACAAAGTATATATTCTACAAACGTTGGTTTCCAGTGCAAGTAAAATTATTTTATAATAAGTCTAATGGCTGCGCACCTAAATACAGCAATGGGACAAAATTACAACCTGCAGTTCCATGATCCTGGTATAATGGAATCCGGATTGGGATACAATATAAGTATGAAGTAATTTCAGTTCTTACCATGGACAATGATATTCTTGATGAGCAAAGTATCTTGTACTATATTTATAACTACTATATAAGCAGTTTATCTATGCAGAAAATTATGTTCAATGAAACATCATTTCTAAGTACTATGTACAGTCAGCGTCATTAATGCCTGGACTTACCGATTGAGTTTGTTCGTTTAAGTGACACGAGTGAAACAGAGACAAAAATAAGGTTTAGAGGCCCAGACATTAACGACACTACGTGTATATATGTATGTATACTAATGCTGGGACTGCCATCTTTTCTATTTCATTGAACTGGTCGCTACGATCGCTATATGTAAATATATGTTCCACGTGGAATTTTTCGAGAAAAAATCAAAAGATTCTTCTGCGACTGAATTATGTATTCGGTCACAAGTGGAGAGCGAGGACTTGTAACTACGCTAATGAGCGACCATGGTTCCATCATGGTAGGCCTCGAGTTCTTATATTAGATTTGACTTTGACGACAAACTATTGAGAAAGGTTGAAGGAGGTCCTCGAGGAGAAGATTAGTTTCTTGATACTAACCGTATATATGTATATGACTTTCAAATAAAAAATTTATGTTTATTTTCTTATCAGCTTTACTATTTCTATTTTCTTCGTCCGATAGGACAAATTTTTTGAAGTTCACTGTGACATATCTCCAAGCACTCCCACCTGTTAACAACCTTGAATATTCATCCTTATTAGAATTTACTCTCGCGAAGGCTGGCGCGATCAAGAAAAGATGACAAAAGTTTGTTTAAACTCTATTTACTCACGTTGAATAGAAATTTCAGAATTTTTTTTTCAAAATTTTCTTTAGATATATTTTCAAGTGTCCAATGGATCCAAATTGAATGTACAGATCCATTCAGTGGGTTTAAATAGACTGTGTGCTTTTGCTGATTCAATGTGCATTGTTGTTGTTGTCCTTGTTTAAGGTATTCTAACCTCACGTTGTATATGGTTCTATGAAACAAAATAAATTTTTAAGCTTACATGACCCTTTCACTTTTCATGTAATATGCACAGCACGCGAACGGTAAATCAAACATAAACGAACCGGTTGCACGCTAATACTTATTGCCTAATATACTTAGTTTTCAAGGCTAATGATCTTAGTAATTTTGTCCGCGATCTTGGTAATACCATGTATGAGCAAAATTTATGAATTCTAACTTAGAACGTGTCTGATCGAAAATATAAGTTTTCCACTGTATCCCATTGTCATTGCGTTGAAGAATTTTGTTAGTCGGGTGCTATTGTCTTTTTTATAATGTGAATCATGAACATTCATAAGGAATAAAAATTCTTTCTACAAGTTGTTTTCTCATACCGATCGGACAAGATGTCATTGGAGTGATCTCGGATAACGTCAAATAAAAATATTTTAATAACTGACAGTCGATGTAATGAATAATTCAAAGAGTCCGCTGTCTCAGAACAAAGATCGGAAAACTGGGTGACTTTCGAATAATGAAAACTAAGCCGTTCCCACAGAGATACGATCGTTGCTAATTATAAAGTTATAAAGTACCCTAGAAAGAAATCTTAGGCTTTCATTGTGTAAAGACTGCGACAGCACATGAAAAATAAAATGTATAAATTTTAAAAGAATTTTTAAGGTTATTTATTAATATCGGTTACGTACGTATTATGAATAACAGCAGCACAAAGGGGTGTTTATAAATTTGCTACAATGAGAAATCTAAAGAGTCTGTTGAAAGGAAGAAAATTAAAAAGAAATTAAGACAAGTCCTAAGCAGTTGATTCTACTTGTATAGGTATATACATATAATTACTCATTATAGAATCTCTTTAAAAATTAACTGATTCTAATGACCGTCTTTTGTCAATTATTATTTTTTTTTAAGGTTTAACAATTCCCACCATTTACGTCGAAATAACTCGGCAACATTCTTCTTGGTACGTCACTTGATTTTCGGTCCACTTCACGCACACTCGATGGCGCCAGGCGAAAAGAAAGAGAAAAGACGAATAATATTTCTTTTTAAGTCAAGTGTCAGCCAGTGGAATTTTATGTTGTAACGTCTGAGCTACGACTTTCAGGATTGAATATAACTGCAGCCTTTCGTAAGCATTGCGTTATACATATGGATACCTCAGGAGGTCGGGTGATCACGTCAAAACACAAATTATTATCATCAACAGAAAAGAGCCACTTTTGAAGACAATCTTATACGTTGACAAGGACCCGATAAGTCCAAATAGAGAATAGGTAAGAAACCCGTTCAATCCCAATTAATTTAACTGAAGGGCTGTAGACTCGAACAATAAACAATTGTCTTACGAATACAATGGTGCGAAGCGTCGTGATTCGCTAAGAACGTAAGAAAATGACAACCGCCATTACCCACGAAGTACGAAACATCCGTTTGGCGTATGCGTGCGAAAATAGCCGAAGGACCTGTTGAGCTCTGATCTTCATAATATGATGAATTCATAACCTAGTGAGTCTGATAAAAATAATACATAGTATATCTGGCAATTTGTTGACATCGATATGCTACAGTGCTATGTCAATGATCAATGATTAATCTTCTAGAAACAATCGTCAGGATGAAACACGCAGAGGAATCGAACCGAAGGAAGCCGAAGAAACCCGAGTGATGCCGAATCTCACCTTGGCTGCGAATACAAATTGCAAGATGTGCTAATCGCTGATGAGTACTGATGAGCTTCCCTCTCACCTTATGACGACGAGGAAAGACTTTGTCTCAACTGATGTGAATGGGATCTCAAGGCTGATCTAAATTCCTTTGGAATGCGCCAAATTAGCGCATTGGTCAATTTGAATATGATCGTTTAGCAAATTGAGATCCTTGACCTCAGACATTCACTGCGCTCGCAATTTGGTCACTGACCATAATGAATACATGGTAATACTTGGTTGAGATCATCTTTTCACTTTGATAACTAAGACTAAATAGAATTTTGAAACAAGATCATGAGTTTGTTACGAAGTTATAGAATCTTTTAGCAGTTACCATAATATAGTTGTTAATCAGATAATCAAGGATGTTCTTTCTGGTACATTTTTGACAAACCTTATGGAATTCCGGTGACATTTAGATTGTCGTAAATAAAGTTCGCGAGGAGGTGGATTCTGTAACGTTTTTATTTGATTAGAATAAAAATAAGTCATTAAGACATTTAAGGGGTTATTGGATTAACTCTTGAGAATTAAAGAGGCAACGTGCCGATCCTATTGCAAAATATTCTGCAAACGTTGGCCTGACATTTTCACTGCTCGTGCATCTTTTTGCCAGAAATTCTTGTGAAATATCGCATCCAGATAAACAAGAATTCAATCCTTCAACAAACTAAATTCATTATCTTATCCGTGCTTTATTCCTTTTGAATAAACTGCAGTGTATTCAGTGAAATGTCATATACTTGTTTATTATATTAATCAATTTCAATAATTTTCTCTTATAGGAACTTACTTAAATAATAAGCAAATGAATTTGCATATTATAGCGCAAGACACATCATGATTAATGAGACTGAAGTCTTCGGTATGTGATTTAAACAAAAAAATATTACAATCATCAAATATATTTGGATGAATCTGTATTAGCACGAAAAAATCCATTAACAAAAATAATATTTTAATAACATACGTAACCGCACAATTTTTTATATACATCAGGGATATTGATCACTGTAGTAATATAATATTACACAAATGTAGTATTTTATCTATCTAGAATGAACGAGCATAAGACACGAATGTGCAGTTTGGTACACGAGCTGTTAGGCGAGTGCACAAATCACACGATTCTTATACTCGTTCGTACTAGCTAGAAATGGCAGTTTTTATTTTTAAAAATGCCCAAAGAAAAGGCTGTCTGGCCTTTTTTTTTTACAAGACATGCCACTGTCAACATACCTAAAAAAATATTTTTCAATAGGTTTTCTCCTTCCTTGAAAATATTTTAGATGCCTATGACGTCATTATCTTAAATCGATAGGCCAATTTTAGAATTATTTGTTAAAAAAAATATTCCCCGAGCATTTGTTACAAAAATTATAATTACGTTTATTATAATTCGGTATATTCACAAACTGTACATGCATATACAATGTAATTATTACAAGGCTCGTTTATTCCGCTGAATTGATATCCAATGATATCTTTAATCCTGATTCCATGAAAAAGATCATGCGAGATTGTAAAAGTAATTAGTCAAAGTGAATAATGAAAATTAACGGTATGTACGTTTCGCTGTAATCGAAGAAATCTTTTAATTAATTTACCCATCAACACAGGTGGAGCGAGATGAGCATCGATTCTTATGTATAATTCTTTAACTCCTTGACATTTGAAGCAAGAGTCAATGCCAGAAGCGGGGAACTGGTTCGAAAAGATGCTACCTCTTTCGATCGAGAGTATAATGATTCCAACGAGTCTCAATGTCAGCTAGTTCCGCCATACAGCTGCAGCTGTAATCGCGTGTCTTTCCAATCATACATACGGATGCTGAATTATAGGAATTCTGACAATCACGCAAGATGGAAATATTTAATTAGGATAAGGCAGCTGAGAATCCTTGTGCTTCAGACCATTTTTTTTAAATAAATTGTCTACCGTCCTTATATTTTTCATAAATAATTTAAGGTTTGATTGCAACTTACAATTAAGAGCAAGTTTAGTATGCATGATTTATACAATTGCTTTTCAGGGGGTGGGAAGGATGAGACTGGAAGAGAATTAAAGAGAGAAATTCGGAATACTTTGGCTCCTCGTCAGAAATGGCTTGGTTACCCTTGAGCTACATAGCGATCTGGCAGAAGTCACAAGTTATAGATGCGCGATGCTCACTTTATGCATGACTTGTATGTATAACCCTTGCATACAGTCAGTTATATAAATCAATCTAGATGAGCATTACACGTCAATGAAAAATGAACGTAGGATTACAATTTTTGCATAAGCGATTATTTGCATGTTTATACGTAGCTGCCTTATGGCTTATATGTGGATTACAACGATATAATTATAACGTATCGTTTACACCAGCGATTTATCAAACGTTTAATCACATTGCATTTATACACAATTTCAGTATCTTCCGTTCTTTTTTGTCTTGTAATAATTAATTAACGATTACTAAAAATCTTTGGACTACATGCAGTAAATGAGTGCACCTTGGATGTTGTTAAACTCTTATGTATTCACTGGATATTTTTTAATGGTAGATAATCTCAAATGATTTTTTAAAACTCTTGTTAATTAATGTATTTCGTTATTTTTTTAATTCTCTTCGTAACGGTTCATTTGTATAGCATGTTTTTCGGTATGATACGTTTTGAAAATTTGACTCAGGATTGGCGAAGCTTCTGGATCGTTAATCCACATATTGGTTGCTGATGGCGATTCCAAAATTGACAAATAGGCTGAAATAATAGTTTTGAAAAACTAGTTATTCATCTTCTTAATTGCTGTACTTTTATACAGCTTATGCTTACCAAGTAACATTTTAGGATTAGTGAGACTGAGCTGTATATGAGGATTACTGATAATAGCTTTATAAATTGGATTATCCGTATCCAGACCATCATCCAAATCTTGTAAGCTAGGCCTTCGTTCCCCGAGCAGCCATTCACACTGAAATATTTGGATTGTTCGCATAGGTATTGATGAGATGTTTAGAATAATAACTATTTAGAACAGGATCAAATCATCTAATGAAAAATTAAGATAATATATTTACAGCATGGTATTCATGATTTCCAGTAATCTTTAGAGCTTCGGTAACCTTTTTTTCCTCAAATCCCATATCCTTGAAATATTGCGCTAATCTCGGATTTGGTTTGAATTCAAGCTTTTTATGTTGATGTAAATTATCCAAAAGAAGTGATACTGCGTGCATTAGATTCGGTTCTTTCTTCGCAGTTTGATTCCCTAATTATAAAGATTATTGTAATTATAATACACATTTAAATATTTAAAATAGAAATTAATAGTATTAATAACTTCTCAGATTTCTCTCGCTGTTACCTCCTTTGAAAAAATCTAGATAACTTTTAAGAGACTTTTTCTTCCCAAATGTACTTGCTGAACTACCAGAAGCTTGAGCTGTACTTGGCCCAGGTTCATGAGTATCAAGTTCATTATCAATAGATGGAAATTCAAAATCATCCTCATCTGCATCATCCTGATGTTCTATCAGCCACTCTAATGCCTCTGATGTATTCATTCTGTGTCAAGGATCCAAGATATTTCGGTTAGAAAAATATTTAAAATATTGTATATTCTCTCGTATCCATTTCATTGGATATATATAAAACGCTACTTTTCTGTAAAGATGTTTACTCACTTTCTTAGATAGAGCGCTTTAAGAACTTTCTTCTCTGAAAACCCCATGTCCACAAGATGTTTAATCGCTTTGGGATCGGATGGTGGTTTACATCTGGCTTTTAATTTTTCCTTAATAATTTCATAGTATTTTCCTGCTTCCGGACTGTTTGATAGAATTCTAGCTGATGCTTGTACGAGAGTTATTAATATTTTACGAATTTCATTCTGAAACTGGGACATTATTATACAATAGTAACATTACATTGATCAATTTTATATGAATTTGTTAGAATAGTTACATCAGCAGTACATTCAATTGTTGGCATTGGACGTGCAGGATTTAGCAGTGGTATATCTTTTGTCAATTGTAATATTATTTGCTCGTCTGGTCCCCTTAGGGCTTCCTCAGAGAAATTGTCTTTTGTCATTACTGGACGAACTTCCATCAATATTAACTCATCTGCAATCGTTGGTTTCAGGTAATATTTGTTATTTGAAAATATGTTTCCTTTCTGCGAGAACAAGTCAAATAGAAATTGAACTATTTCATTATAAGACTGACCAGATTCTTTAATATTCTGATCGCTGGCTGTTTGGTCATCAATGAGTTGCACAAACCTGGTTCCATGAATCAATCGAAATTGCGATGCATTTTTTGAAGTATCTTGGTTATAAAAATGCTTTAACGCCATTTGCTTGATCTTGTCAATTGTAAAACCAGGTCTAATATTAATACTCAATAAATTTCCATCCAAACTGAAAATTCACACACGAGCATCAGTATTATAATAAATCTAATATATATAAATTAGATGAATACAGAAATTTGTTGACAACCTGATGATACTGATAGGAAAACTTTCAAAAATTGCAGATGACATGCCAAGCATTATGTCTTTATAATTTTTCAAATTCATGAAACTAGTTGAACCTTCTGTCCTGATATTCCTGATATTCTTCAAATATTCTCCAAAACTTATTGCTGTATACACAATTACATCCAAAGAACCTGCAATGTTAACAAACACCATTGCGTTAAGACGATACCTTATAAATATGCAAAGGAGAGAACTAAGTATTAATAGAAAATCTCATGCAGTTTTATAAATATTTTATATAATTACGAAACTATTGTATCATATACCCATAACATTTTATCAATCACTCGTATTTTCAATAATGGAGTTTCGATGCACTTTTTTCAGGTATATACACAGGAATGTTCACTTTACACAAGAATAACTTGACTAATTTTTTATTGAAAACTAAACATATATCTATCAGCAATTATACTTACATATACGTAAAATCTAATGAAGAACACGCATTTTGAAATTGGCGAAGTTCAGATCCTGACGTTTACTAAAAATCCCCATACACAATTTTGTTATGTCGCGGCCGTCGCGGCCTAGTGACAAATAGCGCCATTGGAACTGAGCAGCAAGTTTAAATGCAAAATTAAAGTGGGACCACGAGTAAATATGCGTAAGGCCCAAGCCGTGGGACTAAGCGAGACATGTCACAGTGTCCAGTATGTACGTACATAACATATGCAATATGTATGAGAGACAGAGAGAACTGGAACTTCTAGACTTCATGAGGATCTGCAAGAATGCACTAGAAAATATCTTGAAGTAAATAAGATAGTAGTTTGAGTTAGAATTATTCAGTATATAATCCGAACCAATTAAGGGTAATTAATAGTACTCTCTAGTAGCAATTGCATTATTATTGCTGAAACCTTTTATTACAACATAAGACGTCAAGCTCAATCTAAAAGATCGAACACCGTTGAGTGAACTCATCAGAGGTTTGATAGCTAAAGAACCCACCTCGCCAATTCACGCAGTCGAATCTGCCGCGGAAACAATAGTGCCAGAGAACATATGTTCTCTGATAGTGCTGACGACCAGGATGTCCCCAGATGTCACAGTTTGTTGAATAAACAATATCCAGTGACAATTAAGCAAATTTTACTACGTGTTGTTGACGTAAGTTTTATTCAAAATATTACAATTAATTATATCTGATTATGTTCAACTAATATTAATGAATTTTCTGTGGAAGAAAAACATGCATTGGCTCTAGAAGGCTCTAGGGATATTGATGTTGTACCTAGTCACAACTTCACAATGGTTTATTCTGGTTTGTTCTGTAAATATATATCAGTGACTGGTAGTACGGTAATAAGAGGCAGTGACAGAAGAATGGGACAATTAGATAATTAGACAATTTAAGAATCTATTGAGATGGTCTACTTGTATCTGTTGATAATATACGTAGTATAATGTTTATATCGTTACATTAAGCTTAGGCGTTTTTATATATTTTTATAAGGAGCATATAAGGCAAGTTAAAGAATTTGACACTATTGATAAACAAGTAGACCCCACTGTATCAAGTATACCTGTAACAATAATCTGATTAATTTGTTGATTACTAGTTAGAAATTCAGAATGATCGAAGGGTCTGGTTCGGGTGAACTTCAGCAGTTAGTGCAAGAGGAGGAAAGCGAAGAGCTGCCTAATCATGGAGGAGAAGCTACACCTCCATCTACACCTGCCCGTTCTGGTAGTCGATCTGGTAGAAATGAAGTCCGCAACTTCCATGCACCTGTAAGAATCTTTCCTTTGTGAAAATAATTACACATTGTTATATCTTTTATAATATATTAATTACTAACTCCTATATTATTTAGCAACAGAGTCAATCACTGTGGGAAACCAATGTACCAACTTCTCCGATAATTAGTAAAGGAAGCTCCGGACATGTAACTACCAGTCAGGGTTCCATGGTGTCTGGAAAAGCTGTAAATTCATCTGGTCACGGTGTCAATCAATCACGGCTTATTTATCTAAATGAAAAAGATAAGGATAAGCAAAGGTCATCCAGAATAGATCCTCCAAGATCAAACAGACAGCACAGAGGTAGTACGCAGCACTTTGCATCCTATAAGCTCATTATACTATACACACTGTATGCTCTATTCAAAATATGAGTTGCACTTGTATTATTTAGTTGATATTATTTAATTACTATTTAACCAATTCTTTGTCAATGCATCATATACTGTCTATTAGTGTCTATAGTATTTTCCTTATAGCCACGTTTTTCTTTCCCTAAATTTTCTTTTGTTAAGTGGAATTTTTTTTGCATCGGCGTTGCTGTATAAAGTTGTGGCGCCATGCAAACACCATTGCTTTTTGTCAGAGGTACCTGATGTTCGGCGCATGGAGCAAGCATTATTACAGTTATTGGAAGATTTCCACAGTGGTAATTTGCGAGCCTTTGGTACGTATTTAAACTTTTGTAATTATATAATGTAATTCAAACATAATTATCTAATGACGAAAATTTAGGCAAAGACTGCAGTATGGAACAAATGACAGAAATAAGAGAGCAGCAAGAACGTCTCGCTCGTCTTCATTTTGAACTAGGCCAAAGACAAGAAGCTGGAATTAATGTTGGCAACGAACAATCTGGTTTACGACAATCCAGTGCCAATATGCGCCACTTACTTCATCGTCTTCAACAACTTAGTGTCTGTATAGAAAAGTTACATAGTAAATGATCATAGTCTATACAAGTTTTTACTAATTTTGGCATCTTTGTTATATGCTGAATGAGTTACCACTATTACTCTTTGAAATGCTTTAATGGCACAATAGCAGCTGTGAAAATGGCTACTGAAACTTTAATAGGATGATCATATCACTTTGTGAAAAAAAATTAATAAGCAGATTCAAGCGATTTATATTTAATTGGGAAGAGATTAATACCTACAGTGGACTGTAAGAATGTGTTGAATAAATAAAAAAGTAATAAACTATTACATCGTATGCATTCCAAGTATTAAATATGTAATTTCCAATTCTGTAAAATGTCTTAATATACTACGGAGTATAATTATCTATCGTTAAAGGTTATCAGATACAGAAGTACTAACTAATGAGTTTTTTTTTTATTTCAAATTTTCGAATCTGTATTATGTATCGATATATCGACTTTCGAGTATAAAATCGATACACTTGAATGGTGCAGTTCAGTACAGTTGGTAGCATTATGTTTGTGGTTGAACAGGTTTGAAAGTATTATTTTGTAACGAATTGAACGATTTTTAAAATATTAAGTAGTAACATTATTAGTAAATATGCCTTATGCAAATCAGCCTTCTGTTCATATCTCGGATTTAACCGAGGAAAACGTTAAGTTTCAGGTTGAAGATACTGAATTAAGGTATTTTAACCTCTATTTGTATTTTATGAATAGTACGTTTTATAAGTATAACATAATATTAAACTAATTTCTTACAGTGTAGCAAATAGCATGAGACGTGTTTTCATTGCTGAAACTCCAACTATGGCTATCGATTGGATTCAGCTTGAAGCAAATTCTACTGTTTTGAGTGATGAGTTCTTGGCTCATCGCATTGGCATGATACCTTTGATTAGCGACGACGTATGTTTAAATAATTTTAAAAATTTTGTTTACAGCCTTATTCTTGTAATTCATATGTTTAATTTACTGTTACATATATGATTTAGGTTGTAGATAGAATTCAATACACGAGAGATTGTCAGTGTATGGATTTCTGTCCTGAATGCAGTGTAGAGTTTACGTTAGATGTAAAATGTGCAGAGGATCAAACTAGACACGTAACAACTGCAGACTTCAAGTCTAGTGATCCTAGAGTACTTCCTGTTACATCCAGACATCGAGAGGATGATGCTAGTGAATATGGAGAAACTGATGGTACATGTAAACCTTAATTTAAAAAAATCATGCTATCATATATGACAGATAAGAAAAATAATAAATTATCCACCTAGAAATACTAATAGTGAAGCTACGCAAAGGGCAAGAACTAAAATTAAGAGCATATGCTAAGAAGGGATTTGGCAAAGAACATGCAAAATGGAATCCTACTGCAGGCGTGAGCTTTGAATACGATCCAGACAACTCAATGCGTCATACACTTTTTCCAAAACCAGATGAATGGCCTAAATCTGAATACAGTGAACTGGAAGAGGACCAATGTAAGTTATAGAGGTGTACTCAATGATCATTAAAAAATATATTCATATGTCATTCCTCCTCAGATGAAGCACCTTTCAACTGGGAAGCTAAGCCAAACAAATATTACTTCAATGTTGAAAGTAGCGGTGCGCTGAAACCTGAAAATATAGTAATGATGGGAATCGCATCATTAAAGAATAAGCTCTCCAACTTGCAAACACAATTGAGTCATGAAGTTCAAAGTGACGCATTGAGCATTCATCATTAGGACCTAAACTCTTACATTTTTAATGACACCACACAAATATATGCTCCACAATAAAATTATATATATTACGAATATTCTTCTGTACCTTTCATTAAATGTCAATGTACGAATAATAAAAGTGGTTGTGAAAAGCGAGAATTTAAACATTTTCTATCTCATTTTGGATTACAGTTAGTAACTTTACTCTTACACATTGGCCATGAAATCCTTCTCCCGCCCAAATCTAGAGACTTTTTCAGATCAGTTGCCTCTTTGGTATTATCTAGTAAACATTTATTCTTCAGATCGGTCAAATATTTATATTATATGAATTCATAAATAATGTATTTGTAATCAACATTTTGTGGATTTGTCGGATAATCCAACTGCATTTTGTGAAACTGCGAACCACATGAGGATGATAGTGTAGTGATGGGACGGACATACAGTCTCTGAACAAATATCTGACAACTAACAATGTACATTAAACAGGTAATTTTTTTTTGAAATTTTACATTTTGGCTCATCTTTATGCAATTTACTTTCTTCAAAATTACCTAATTCAATCAAATATCTTACTGTTCTTTGCCTCATTTCTTTATCTGTAAATGAGTGTTAGGTTAGTTTATGAAAAGCTGCAATACCAAGCTTTACACAGAGACAGTACATTTGAATTTTACTTTTTGTCAAATTAGCATTTTGTGCGAGAATAATAATAGATAATAATAAATAATAATACTTTCTTGTACATATTGATTGATGTGTGTATGTAACAATTGTTTTGTTGATTTTTTTTATGTACACGAGCATGAATCCAGTTTTTATTTATATCATAATTCTTTATTGCTAGGTCATTATTCAGGGCTTTAAGTCCTATCGTGAACAAACTGTTGTGGAGCCTTTTGATCCTCGCCATAATGTAGTAGGTATGTATTCATATAAGAGTCAGTTTATAAATTTCAAGACATAAGCCATATGGATTGTCTTGTTTCATTATTCACATTTTGATTTTAGTTGGCAGAAATGGGTCTGGGAAGAGTAACTTTTTCTATGCTATTCAATTCGTGTTAAGCGATGAGTTTTCTCATTTGAGACCAGAACAACGTCAAGCTTTGTTGCATGAGGGTACCGGACCTCGTGTTATTTCTGCTCATGTAGAAATAATATTTGATAATGCAGATGGAAGGCTACCGGTAACTATTTCTTAGTATTTCCTTATAATCATTAATTCTGTATTAGAACTCTAAGCCAACAATTAGAAATTTTGCTAGACGAAGATCCCACAGTTGGATCTAATTTATCGAACACAAGAAAAATTGTTCACCATTTAATTTATGTAGCGACTGATCCTAACCATATATATATTTCCTAGATTGATAAAGATGAAGTATTCCTAAGAAGAGTGATTGGTTCAAAAAAAGATCAGTACTTCCTAAACAAGAAAATTGTGACAAGAAGCGATGTTATGAATCTGCTTGAATCCGCTGGATTCTCTAGATCAAATCCTTACTACATCGTTAAGCAGGGAAAGGTTTGTAACGATAAATTCTTTTATCTTGGTCAGATAAACTTTACAATATACATTCGATAGATCAACCAAATGGCTACGGCTCCTGATTCCCAACGATTGAAACTTCTTCGAGAAGTAGCAGGCACCAGAGTCTATGACGACAGGCGAGAAGAATCAAAGTCAATATTAAAAGAAACAGAAGGAAAACTTGAAAAGATTGAAGATTTTTTACGCACTATTGGTAAGTCTCAAATATTTTGATAGCGTAAAAGAAATTCTAGCAGAGAAGTATAATCCCCGAATCCAAAACAGAGGAACGTTTAAAGACCCTGGAAGAGGAGAAAGAAGAATTAAAAGAATATCAACAATGGGACAAACAACGCCGATGTTTGGAATACACGATACACGAACGCGAGCTAAAAGAAAATCGAAGAAAATTAGAGGATTTAGAAACGTCCCGAGCCAATAGCGGTGCAGAACAAGCAAGGTTGGGTGCCGAAGCAAAAACAGCACAAGAAATGGTTCGTGCAGCAACGAAACGCCTAAAAGAAGCAAAGAAAGAAGTTTCCACAGCTAAGGAAGAACGCGACACCCTCACGTAATTAAAAAATGCATACAGAAAACATTCAGTTAAACACAATTACTCATTCCCACCAAATCTTTCAGAGCCGAACAACAGCAATTGCTCAAAGAGAAAACGAAACTTACCCTAACAATCAATGACTTACTCGAAGAAGTAAAGGGTGACAATGACAGTAGGAAACGTGCTCAGCAAGAACTTGAAAAGCTCAAGTCAAACATAGCTGCTCGTGAACAAGAACTTGAAGCTATAAAGCCTGAAGTAAATACCCACAACTTCAAGAAACCATGGTATCAAATATAAATTTCGTCTCTTTTTTTCAGTATGAAGAAATGAAACGTGTAGAGGAGGAATGCACGAGAGAGCTTGCTTTAAAAGAGCAAAAACGAAAGGAACTATATGCCAAGCAAGGACGTGGTAGCCAGTTTACTAGCAGGGTACATAATTGTCAATACTAATTAATACACAAGAAGATCAACTTGACAAATATTGTTTAAAGTTTTCAAGATTAACAATCATTTTTCATAGGACGAAAGGGACAATTGGATAAAAAATGAATTGAGGCAGCTTACCAAACAGATAAAAGACAAGGAAGAGCATCAGAAGAAGATCAGCGAAGATCTCAAGAAAGATGCCGAGAAACAAATTGCCTTAGAAAAGAAAATAGAGGAACATACGCGCGAGATGGAACGTCAAAGAGCATCTATAGATGATCACAATAAACAATACTACGAGCTCACTAAATCCAAGGATCAGTGTCAAGCCACGCGCAAGGAGCAGTAAGTCTTTGAGCTTTTTATCTTATAGCTTTTAAACGAGAGAAACAATAATTTTCTTCTGTTGCAGATACCGACAGGAGAGTGTGTTGCAGCTTAATCTCTCAAGCTTGAAGGAGGATTTAGCAAAGGCAGATCAGAGTCTGCGTTCCATGGCTGGAAAGCCAATTCTCAATGGCAGAGACAGTGTGCGTAAGGTGTTAGATACTTTCCGGTAAATATTAGTTCAATTTATATTCATTTACGTTAATCAATGAACTCCAGTAAAATTAATTATTTTAATTGCACAGCGAACGGCGCGACATGGCTCACGAAGTGAGCAGCTACTATGGTCCAGTGATTGAAAACTTTGACTGTGACAAGAGCGTCTACATGGCTGTAGAAGTGACAGCAGGAAATCGATTGTTCCATCATATAGTAGAGACAGACAAGTTTGGTACAAAGATACTTAAAGAGATGAACAATCAACGTTTACCGGGTGAAGTTACGTTTATGCCTCTGAATCGTTTACACGTCAAAGCCATAGACTATCCACAAACCGGCGACGCCATTCCCATGATATCACGCTTGAACTATGATCCTAAATACGACAGAGCACTCAGGTAATAATAATATTAAATTAGCATTCAGAGTAAAGCAAAGAAACACTTTAATTCGCGTATCTCTTGTACGTTCAGGTATATATTTGGTAAAACTCTGATATGCCGTAATTTGGAGGCTGCCACTAGCTTGGCACGCACTTCCGGTCTGGATTGCGTGACTCTCGAAGGCGATCAAGTCTCCTCCAAGGGTTCCTTAACTGGTGGATACTTCAATACACTGCGCTCTCGTCTAGAGATTCAAAAAACTAGATCCGAATTAATGGCGCAGATAAACACACTGGAGACACAATTGGCCAGCTTGAAGGAAGAGATCAGAACAGCTGATCAGAGTATTAGCTCATACGTTAGCGAGATGCAACGTACCGAGACTAAGAACAGCAAGGCCAAGTTAGTCTTATCATATAATTATATAGAGAAATACGCGTTAACTTTATGACAGTAATTGTAAGTTATTTTAAATGACGCGTAAACGTAAATGGTTCTAATAAATTTGTAATATTCTTTCAGAGACATATACGACAAGATGAAAGCTGAGATACGTTTGATGAAGGAGGAGCTCAGCGCTATAGAAAGATATCGTACGCCTAAAGAAAGAAGCCTTGCACAGTGTACGTCCAATTTGGAAGCAATGCGAGCTACAAAGGAAGGTTTGGAAAGTGAATTGCATCAGGAACTAATGGAACAATTGTCTGTGACTGATCAGCACCAGGTGAGCTTGTAGAATCAGAAGGTTTGAAGAATGATGTATGGCAATGAAAAAGAATGTATTATAAATTGAGTAAAAATAATCGTTAGGTCGATACCCTGAACGACAAGATCAGGAGCTTGACTAAGGAGAACAAGGAGGCCTTTGCCAAGAGAATGCGACTGGAGGCTGAGAAAAATAAATTAGAAAATTTATTAACAAACAATCTAGTTCGTCGTAAGGACGAATTGATTCAGGCCTTGCAAGAAATATCAGTGGAGGATCGTCAGAGGCAGCTTGAATCCTCGAAAGCTCAGCTGGCTGATATAGAGAAGCGACTTGTCAAAGTGAATGCCGATTTTAAGGCGCAGAACGAGGCGGTCAATGTGGCTACGAAGAAAGTAAGTAATCGAAAAAAATCGTGTATCGGTGACAGTGATTTATAAGCGTTCCTTTGTGTGCTTTCAGCAAAGAGCAGAATCGGCTGAGGTGGAGAAATGGAAAATGAAGGAGAAGGAAGCACAAGAAAAAATAGATGCCGATGCTAAAGATTTGGAAAAATTAGCCAGCAAGCTTAACATTCTTGAACAGAAAATTGTTGAGTGCACGCAAAAAATTACTGAACTTGGCGCGTTACCGAGTCATGAAATATATTCGAAATTCAATGGTATGAGTACAAAACAGTTATTCCGTGAAATGGAGAAGGCTAATAATCATTTGAAAAAATACAGGTAATGTGTACACTTATAAACTATAACAATAGATCACGTGCGGTCGTTTATTACTATTCGCTCCTTTCTCGTGCTTTCAGCCACGTAAACAAGAAAGCATTGGATCAATTCATGTCGTTCAGTGATCAGAAAGAAAAATTAGTAAAACGTAAAGAGGAATTGGACCGTGGCGATGAGAAGATCAAGGAACTCATGTCTGTATTGGAACAAAGAAAATGTGAAGCTATTCAATTTACATTTAAACAAGTAGGTTGAATGACGTTATAAAATAATAATAATTTTCCCAGTCAGTATTAACTATTTACATCTGTTGTACCAGGTGAGCAAGTACTTCAGTGAAGTCTTCAAGAAGCTAGTACCGTCAGGACATGCTCAGCTAGTTATGAGAACAGCCGACGGCGAGGAGGGTGATGATGGATCTTCAGAAGCAGCAGATTCCGATCGTTTCATTGGCGTTGGTATTCGAGTGTCTTTCACTGGTCACAGAGCTGAAATGCGCGAAATGAATCAATTATCCGGTGGTCAAAAGTCTCTGGTCGCCCTGGCCTTGATCTTCGCTATACAGAAGTGCGATCCTGCGCCATTTTATCTTTTTGATGAAATTGATCAGGCACTTGATGCTCAGCACAGAAAGGCAGTGGCTGATATGATTCACGAATTGAGTTCAGATGCACAATTTATCACAACCACATTCAGGTAAAAATTTATTTACCTTTGAAAATTATTTATATACTATTGTTTATATCTTTTTTTTTGTATTTAGACCTGAATTGCTGCAACATGCGAATAAATTTTATGGTGTCAAATTCCGCAACAAGGTGTCTCACGTAGAATGCGTGACGCGTGAAGAAGCAGCCGATTTTGTTGAGGACGACACGACGCACGGATAAAATGATTTATGCCTTAGAACGTTATATGGATTAAAGATTGTTGCGCGAATCATTTTTCGAAGAGCAATTGAACTGTTTCTATTATAATAGTAAAAGACTCTGTTCTTTATTTTGTTTCAGAACATTCTTACTAAACAGAATTTTATTCAAGCGTAGTTATAAGCTCTGCTAACGTTAAGCACGGGGTAAGGAGATTGGCGTTTGAAAAGTTCACCTTATTTAATATCTCAGAATGACCTTTTTTTTACAAGCGGACTTTCCTTTTCCTACTACCATTGACTGCGCAGTGATTCTTTTAATAAGTTTCAAATGACTCCGATAAGTGAGTAACACGATTTGGTCATTTGAAACATCAATGAAATTTTCTTTGTCATTATTTGATAAATTCAGATTTTATTAGTACCAGTACTGTAAATTGATGCAAATTATTGTCCATATATTGAATGTAAATGAAATATCCATTATATATATCTCTTTTTCTATTGCAAAACTAGAAAAATATATATATAATTACATTCTGACTTGAATCGAAATTGGGAATGTTAATCCAAGCAACTTTCGCGTAGACATTCAAACTCATAAATGGTTAACATGTCATAGTATCTAAAACTTTCGGTATTTTTTTTTTTTTTGATAAGTTATCTATAAATAAAATTTGAAACAAACAAAACCCGTTGCTCCTTAATTTTTCATTCGTGCTTCGTAGGATATTATTGCGGTTATTTAATTTGTTTTAACGATAATAATATAATATAAACTATTACAATAACGTTAGTCTCCCAATGAGTTTAATGGAACTAACGGAAGTGAACTAAAATTTATTTTCACCATAAGCACGTCATCCTTTCACGAGTACATATTGCACTTGTTATACCAAAAGCTTAAAAGTACATACATTATTAAGCCTAAGAGGTACAAATAAGACATAAAGAATCATACATGACTTCTATTAAAAATGAAATACAGTTGGTATCAAAATCATTTAAATTTTTTTTAATTGAATGTCAGTATGTCAATGTTGTGCAACAAATGCATACAGATCGATAACACTCATAGCTTTCTAATCTACTTCTCTTTACGATGACTGGTCAAGCTGTCATGCATACTCGTTACGACAGCTTCTACTAACTCTGGAATGACAACACCATTGACATCTATGAAATTAGCCACGGATTTCGTGACGGATGTTTCATTAATTGTTCCAGAAGATTCACTTTTAACAGATAATACAAGATTGTATTTGTCATCATACTTTTTTAAATAGGAACTTGCTTCCCATACAAAGTCAGGATCAAATCCTGCTGGATCTCTGTAAATAAAAAAAAATTAGTACCATAAGTTACTATGTTTTATGAATGTTTATCAACCTAGAACGATGATAACAATTTATCTTATACTAGGACTAATTACCTTTGAATAGCAACTGTAAATATTCCTTTCTCTTTATATGTAGTGTAGAGCGTGAGAATACCCATAAGGATAAAATAAATTGAGACACAACCAATAAGCACGGGCTTAGAAGTAGGAAAAGGGTATAAATAATCCCAAAGCAATGCAACTGTAGCTATACCGACTGCAATTCCACAGAGAGCCAATCTTCCATCTAATAAGGAAAAGTTCTCTATGTAATTGTATTTCCTTATTAAAACATCTCTAACCGCATCATCCAAAGCATTCTTCACAGCGGAACCATCCCATTTATTTACTTTAATGACCTGTGGACATACCAATTAAATGAATTACAAATTATTTTAAATAACATTAATTTATAGACAATCTTTATTATCTTGTGTACAGTCTACGTAAAATTAAATGATTAAGATAAAATGCAATATCAAATAAAAATATAAAATATATACACATATGGGTTAACCTACACAATGTTATCCGACACACAAAAATTATGATATTTCAGTTCAAAGTGAAATATTTAAATATAAAATAAGCTTACAGGGGTCTCATTTTCCTTCTGTTCCTTTTTTGAAGCCATTTCGAACATAATCCAGTGAATAAAACACAATATTCTGTCGTTCACTAAACACGCTTAGTACACGTCAAATACTTGGCGTATACCAGTTAGCTCCAATGGGGAACCTCACCTGTAAAGCTCATGGTAGCTGTCGTACTAGTCGCTGGTTCTCAAAGTAGCGGGATATTCAAACAGCACTATAGTGGAAACATATTTTACTTAATAAATGATATAAATATCGAGCGTTTATAAATTGTAAAAAATAGAGAATATCCGAGCGGACTTCGCAAATGTGGTTCATAAAAAAATAAAATTTTCGACAATTTATGTAAAACTGAAATTCTAACCTTCGTCTTTCGGAGTCGTCAGTGGCTTAGTTTCCACCGACTGAAGCAAAATATTTATGAATTCACATACGATTTTAAATTTAAACAATTCAGTACAGTGCAAGGCTCATGAAACTTACTTTACATAAACCGTCGAAACATCGTATATTTACCTGCAAGATCTTGTTTTTTTTTCGTTCGACGAAGCACCACGCTTTCGAAGTTCATTTTTTAACTGGATTACTGTCCACGATTATTATCTAATCGACATTTTTATTATTAACATTAAGTAAAATTCACAGCTGAATACTTACATAGTATAAATAGTTGAAAATTCCGGCCTTGGTTTAATATATTTTTGAAAAAAACTTATAATTATAAATGATGATTCTGGAAACAAGTAAATTTTTAAAAATAAATTGTACAATTTTCCAATGGGCAGTCCAAGGT
>JARQSV010000120.1:281472-321615 GCA_030142285.1 Calameuta idolon
TATGTTTCCTGTGTTAGTTCACTCTTGATTATATAAGAACAATAATTATTTCATCTTATTAGAAGAGCATTCAAGATCATGCTAAATCTCAGACTGCTAAGCATTGAATCTTAAGAAGCGAATGGCATGAATTTTTCTAATGTACATATACAACAATCGATTAAACAATTAAAAGATTGAAAAGAGTGTGAATTAGCAAGTTGCAAGAGAATCAATGAGTAGAATCCCCAGAGAGAATAGCTTAGCTGATCACAGCCCAAGAAATCATCATCATCAGAGATCTCAACAATTAGAGAAGCTGAATAATAACGTGGAACAATCAAGACGGACATCATGGAATCCAATCAGTATAAACGATCTACCTTACAACATGCATCTGCAATCCTGGGTGAGATAACCCTTAATGCAGGGTTATTTCAGTTGGTCTTCAGGCTTCGAGAACTCATTAGGGCAAATGACATTCTTATAACAATGAATGCAATATTGACCTCTGCTTTTGGCTGAATTGATTTGTGGGTTAATTATATTTCTGATTAATTAAAATCAAATGGTATCTTCCTTCCTTTCAGATGACTATGGATGAAAAGTATGTAGAGAACATTTGGACTCTATTAAAAAATGCCATACAGGAGATACAGAAGAAGAATAACTCTGGCCTTAGCTTCGAAGAGTTGTATCGCAATGCATACACCATGGTTTTGCATAAATATGGAGAACGGCTTTACACGGGATTAAAGGAAGTGGTAACACAACACCTGGAGAATAAAGTTCGCGAGGATGTCTTACGATCCCTCCACAATAATTTCCTCCAAACTTTGAACCAAGCTTGGAACGATCATCAAACATCGATGGTGATGATCAGAGACATTCTTATGTACATGGATCGCGTTTATGTGCAACAGAATGACGTGGACAATGTATATAATTTGGGACTTATCATATTCCGAGACCAGGTAATTTCTATATCGATAAGGACTTGTACGCACTATCGTTTCACAAGTAAACGAGCCTATCTAAAAGATTCTTTTACCTGAAAAGTCTTTTGAAGTTGGCAGGCTTCTAATACAGATTGAAGTAACTCATGTATCTTTCTCTCCAGGTCGTCAGGTACGGATGTGTGCGAGATCATTTACGCGAGACACTTCTGGGAATGGTGGCAAGAGAAAGAAGAGGCGAAGTAGTAGATCGCATAGCGATAAAAAATGCCTGCCAAATGTTAATGCTACTGGGAATTAACAGTCGTCAAGTTTACGAAGAGGATTTTGAGAGACCTTTCTTACAGCAGAGTGCCGAATTTTATAGAGTAGGCCTTCTCTCTTTTTTTTTAAATTATAAATATTCAATTTCAATCGTCCCCTTGATCAGACTTTAATAAGTCTTAATAAAATTTCAGATGGAGTCACAGAAATTTCTCGCTGAGAACAGCGCATCAGTGTACATAAAAAAAGTCGAGGCTAGAATCAGCGAGGAATCCGACAGGGCGAAACATTACTTGGACGAATCTACAGAGCCACGAATAGTTGAGGTTGTCGAGGAGGAGCTTATAAAAATCCACATGAAAACCATAGTCGAGGTACTTCCGCTAACTCTTGATTACTCTGATAAGTGATTACAATGTTATGATTATTTACACCGGTTATTGGTTTCTCTACAGATGGAGAACAGCGGAGTAGTGCACATGCTCAAAAATCAGAAAACCGAAGATCTTGGGTGCATGTACAAGCTATTCTCAAGAGTCACTGATGGCTTACGTACGGTTTGCGACTGTGTCTCACAGTTCCTTAGGGAACAAGGTCGAGCTATGGTACAGGAAGAGCACGAATCAACTACAAATGCAGTGCATTTCGTCCAGAACTTATTGGATCTTAAGGATCGTTTCGATCACTTCCTCCATTATTCCTTCAACAATGATAAACTATTTAAGCAGATGATTGCTTCGGACTTCGAACACTTTTTGAACCTAAATGCGAAGAGTCCGGAATATCTGTCGCTGTTCATCGATGACAAACTGAAAAAGGGTGTCAAGGGGGTTAGTAAGGTTTGCGAAATCGCGGCACATAATTTTTTTTTTTTCTTGCAGAGTCAGCTGTTGCTCTAATTAATAAAATTTTTATCGTAAGCACGCCAATCGATTGGATACTATATCATTGAGAATAAATTTTTCTAATTGCAGATGACGGAACAAGAGATCGAAGGTGTTCTGGATAAAACGATGGTACTTTTCAGATTTTTACAAGAGAAAGACGTTTTCGAACGGTACTATAAGCAGCACTTAGCCAAACGGCTACTTCTTAATAAGTCTGTGTCTGACGACAGCGAGAAGAATATGATATCCAAACTCAAGGTGGGTTTTTTTTAATATTTCCTATTAACTAATAGAATATCAAGCACTCATGGTACAGCGCATAGGAGCAAAGAGTACTTAACGGTGGGTAAAAGAAATAGAGAATGACTGATTTAAATTGACTAGTTTCGATAGTCACAGGGAGCGTTCAACGTAGACTTGGACATCTTGATTGCCATGAAAAAGCTGACTCCCGATCCGCCGAAAGATTCCTTGGAGAGTGTCTTCCTCAGAATTCAGAATGCTCCTTATAAGGAAAAGATAGACTAGCACTTCCCGCTTTCTTCCCTTTTTCCACTCGCATCCTATTTGCACAAAGTAAGTGTATGCTTTGTAAACCATGCTGAATGCCCAACGTTTAATATTTAGAATTCTTGACTAAGGAACACGATATCTGTCAGTCTGATTAGAAGTGCAAGTAGCGTGACCGTGGTGTTGCATATTTTTATTAACGCCACTTGAAATGCTTGCCTTGGAGTTCCGTATGGTTTAACGAAGCTCACACTTCCCTGTACGCGATGGAAATTCTTTTGATTGTTATAAACTTGTTGCTACTGCAGGACTTCATGGCATGCAGCAGAAAAAAATAGACATTCTTGTTTCAAAGCTAAACATGATTTTATCTCACTACAATTTTTTTTAGACCGAGTGTGGATGCCAGTTTACTTCGAAATTAGAAGGAATGTTTAAAGACATGACTGTGAGCAATACTATTATGGAAGAATTCAAGGATCATATTGTTCCATCTGGGGTAAATATTGTTTTTTTTTGTAAACACTGTTATTTAGCATATCTCACATTATTTATAATCTAAACAAAATTAAACTATTGATTCTCGCATGTCATAGACAAGTCTGCATGGAGTCGATCTAAGCGTGAGAGTGTTGACCACCGGTTTCTGGCCAACCCAATCTGCTACACCCAAGTGCAGCATGCCCTCAGCTCCACGCAATGCCTTCGAAGCTTTTCGACGGTTCTACCTTGCCAAACACAGTGGTCGTCAGTTGACTCTGCAACCGCAGTTGGGTTAGTACACTCTTTCATATTGACGTAAAGAGAACTATAATCGCGATAGTATACATATAACATGTTTTATTGGGTCGTTTTCAGGTTCCGCAGATCTCAATGCTGTGTTCCATGGACCCCGTAGAGAAGAGGGCAGCGTCGGAGGTTTGGATACACCATGCTCATCAAGTTCCATGGGTGGTAATGGAAGTGGTAATCTTAGTGGTAGTAGTAGTCTCATGAGCCAGCGTTCAAACGGCAGCGGAAATGCAAGGAAGCATATTATTCAAGTATCGACATACCAGATGTGCGTTCTCATGCTTTTCAATAACAGGGACCGCTGGACATATGAGGTTTGTCTTTTATTTTCCGTATTGTCTGGTTGCCACTAGCTTGTAATTGTATTTTTTACAATCGATTCGAATTCTCCAGGAGATTCAAAGTGAAACGGATATTCCTGAAAGAGATCTGGTTAGAGCATTGCAATCTCTTGCAATGGGTAAGGCAACTCAACGTGTTCTTCTGAAACATCCACGAACTAAGGAAATCGAACCCTCGCACTGTTTCTCTGTGAATGACAGTTTCACCAGCAAATTGCACAGGTAAATTTTTTTAGACGATTCTGTTCGATATTATTTTGTTCTGAGTTTATAAAAAGAAAACATTGCTCGTTCCATATCAAATCAATTCATATTTGAAAAAATGAAATCAATAGATTTTTTTTATCTTTATCTCTGGATTTCTTAACGCGCTATACGTAGACAAATGACTGCGATGTCTTATTTGGGAGAACTCGTGTACACTCGATGGATAAAAGTTTACTGATTTTTCAAGAGTGAAGATCCAGACGGTCGCTGCTAAAGGCGAATCCGAACCCGAGAGGAGAGAAACTCGAAATAAGGTCGACGAGGATCGAAAGCACGAAATCGAAGCTGCAATAGTGCGCATCATGAAAGCTCGTAAACGAATGGCTGTACGTATAAAAATTCTTATAAGCGTCTATTACGACCACAGTCGTCGATTTCGAAGAAAGTCAAGTAAATGAAAATATTTATCCTCAGCACAACATTCTTGTCACGGAAGTGACGGAGCAGCTACGAATCCGGTTCCTACCTTCACCCGTTATTATCAAAAAGCGCATCGAAGGCTTAATCGAACGCGAATACTTGGCACGAACTCCTGAAGATAGGCAAGCTTTATATCTAATTACCTATTAATATGCAACGCACGACGTATCATCTTAGCCATTTATATTAACGTAATTTCCTTTTGTTTTTTTCTATTACAGAAAGGTGTATACGTACGTCGCTTGAATGCGTTCCCCAAAATATCTTCGGATATGTACAAACGTGTAAGTAATTGAGTTGTATTTAATTTCCAATTAAATACGAAGAGACTTCTCGTCTTTACTTCAATATTATATGTATCGCACGAATATCTTGCTTTCCTGCTTTCAGAATCTGCCAGGCTTGGATCGTAATAATCCTAGCTCGCGTATAGAATTACGATAAGGTCTCTGATTTTACATCACTACTGTCGATAAATTTAATTATAACAGATTTAAATTATTCCAAATGTAATAGCAAATATATACTTTTTACATATTACTACCCCTAGCCCTCCAGATCCATCCCTAGAGCGACTTTTCCAAACATTTCCTCGTTCTGCCCTGCCCCCCCCCCCCCCGCCTCCCCCCAAGCCACGCCCCACCCACCCAAAATATCTCTCAAGATGCAACATTACTTTTACGAAAGCCACTCAATTATTTTCTTGAGAGATATGGAGAGCGCGATGACGCCAATGTAAATGCTAAGGCGTATGAAAAAAAAAAAGAAAGAAAGAAATTGGATGAAAAGAGTGAAAAAAAGAAGCGAATTAAACGTTTGTCTGAAGGGCACATGCCTGGAATTTATTTAAACTATTGTAAGTAATAAGGAAAGAAGTTGTATCAATAAATGGATTTAAATATATATATATATGTATATATATTTAAATAAATATATGTATGTATAGGCAGCTATACGACATTCCCAAGAACATTGGTAAACTGCGTGGACATTTTTTCGCGAGGATTCCGAAAATTTAAGTGAATTTTTCAGCGGTTAGTTATAAATAATTTTTCTTTGACAAATTCATCTTATCAATTTTATTCCTTTCATTAAAACGATAAAAGAAATTCAACAGGATTAAATTTGACAAGAGATCGCATTTCTGTTAATTCTAGATTAAGTTGATAAATTTGTTAATAGAATGGTGATAAAATCTTTATGTGATACGATTATTATTTTACACGTGAATGATTAGATTTTCATCACGCATTCATCAGCATCGGCTGATCACGCTACGTGTTAAACGATTAACTATTTGACAATGAATCATTTTGTGAATTATCTCTGATACCATTTCCAGGAGTTTCAATCTGGTCTATGATCGGCTGTTGAATGTCATTAAGAAGCTCAAGAATTATGGAATCTTGCTGGCAAAATTCTATTCGGTCAACGAATAACAAGACTCCAAAATTTATACTGTTTGTTACATTATCAAATTCATTTTATGGATATGAAATTCAAACATGAGTAAACTGTCTCTCTCTCATCTTAAAATGTATTCCAGTTCAACGGAGTCCCTTAGACATCACACTTTACTCTTGGATCATTTATAGTGTAATTAAAATTCCATTTGCTACCAAGGCATTCACTCTAATCCAAATGTTGCCCTATTGTTAGCTAATTTTATATAAATAAATCCCCAAACTACGTGCTTGATTCAGCATATTTTTTTTTTTAAATAACAGTTTTCGATTGCACGGCTGAGAATTGTCATGACGCTTGCCGCTTTAACATTATTTTTGACACCTTTGCTATGGGCTAATGTAGTGTTATACATGACTGTCTGTTTACTATTGTTCAATTATGCGCCCTATGTCAACACTTCTTCTCTCGAATAACTCACATTGCCAATAGCAGCGATAGTTAGCCAAAAACTACTCGCGAACAGAGCTGCGTACAATGTAGAGTGAGGCGAGGAATGTAAGGCAAAGAGAGTAAGAGGTACAATGTCACAGGACAGTTTAAATTAATAGCGTGAAAATTAAAACGCGTGTTGTATCGATATAAAATAGAGAAGACAAATTCAGACCGCTACAGTTTCATTGTCGAATTAATCAGATAATGCAAAGGCGTCCAGCAGAACGAACTAGCGTACGCATTATCATGAAACACATGCGTAGCAATCGAGCATAGACGGAAGTGGCCGAGAATAGCCGAGCAATTCCGAACAGTCGCGACAGTCTCACCGGCTGCTCTAGTCCGATCGGTGCTCGACCTTGGTGCACTCATCTCGCGTGTCGCCGAGAGTTACCTTCGTCGAGATCGTTCCTGTAACTCAGCTCGTCGCTGATCCCACCCTGAAACATCCAGGATACAAGCTCTCCTGGTGAAGATGTTCTGGGCCAATCACTGACGACTCCGCCATTCAACACTTCCGTAGAACCGAACTTCCTTATTCGACTGAATGCTGTTCTTCTTCTTGTAAGTAAAACCTCTCTGCCATTATAATAGCAACTCTATTTTTATTTCTATCCTACCGGTAAAGATCCTCATGGTCCTGGGAAATATCGAACGGCATAAACGAAGCTATTTATTTACGGCGATGACATCTCCCTCAGGCCAGACTATGCTATATTATGGGAATATAATACGAATACACTCCCCGGTCTTAAACGTTCGATGTTCTACTGTCTTTCATCGACCCGCCAGGGAGAAGTTACATGGAGGTCCACCGGCCTTTTACTTAGTTACACCTTAGTCACTCTGTATCTCGCGGTTGAATAGGCACAGTATATCCTGTGAAAAATAATTCGAAGGCTGCCGGCATGGGTGACTGCGTACTTGAGCGTCACCCTAACAATACAGAGGTTACCCTCGCTGTTCGGTGATCGCATTTATCGAGACTGCAGACCATTCTACGCGCACGCGAATCTCGGGCAGGATGCAAAAGATGCCAGTGACATTTAAAGCACTTGGCACGGAGCTCGCTCGCGCTATTTTAACACCTCCTTGCTACACGTATTCGCCCTTGTCTTTCAACGAAGTACAGATGATCTTTATATATACAAATTTCGCGTGATAGCTCTTTGTTTGGCTTTCATGAATCTTTATGAAATTCTACATTCTGATAGCACCGATGAACTTGCTCCACTTGCAAGTTATGCCAGTGTTATCCAAGTTTATTGATAAGAGCCGTTTTTACTAGTGAAATTATCTAACTTGCGTATTAGTAGTTTTCGATTATTCAGGGGCAGATGACGTCACGGATACTTGTGACACGTAATAACGGAATACGAGGTTACGTAATTCCACGTGCTCGCTCTATCCACCAAGGTCCGTCGGTATATTACGTAGCGCGACACTCGCGGGCATCGTCATTCAGATACAATTGGATCGCGCTAGACATTAGTTCGCACGTGCTAACGAAGATTAGACTGCGCCGCTTCTATATGTTCTACACATACATATGTCTATTTAGAGATGACTGAGAGTAAATTTAGTGCGTGCCTCCAAGCATTGATTAAGTATTGATGCTGGTGTCAATTTATTTTTTTCATTATGTTTCTTCTGTACCGCCCATTTCTTTTTATTACAGATCGCATTAAGGATACCGAGGAATATTGGGATTCAGGATGGCGAGCTTGAGATATCTTGTAGCAGGTGCTAGTGCTATCGGTGCTGGTGCCTTCACATCGTACTTCCTTGTAACCGACTCCACCGTAAGTACGTTTATCGCTCTGCGCACTCGTTAAATCGCCGGCAAATAAATCCTCGAGCGATTCGACTTACAACATTGGGGTGATCTGTTTTATTGAGCTCCTTAGAGTCTCTCGTTATTTCGCAAAGTGACAGTTGTACGACTATGGCAGTATTCGTGGAACGAGAATGGATAAAGGACTTCCGGCGAAAATTTATCTATAAATGAAACGACATTTTTCATTTTTATTTTATGTAAAACTCGCCGACGTTTGAAAGATGCCTTCGCGGTTCAGTCATACGGGTTAAAGAATCTTGAACGTGATTGGCGGACATTTTTAAATCCAAAAATCTAGACCAATCAGAAGTCAGACTTTTCAGATCGGCGCGATTAGTCAAACTAACCTCGAAAGGTATCCTCGAGCGATTCCCAATGATGGATTCACGGTCGACTGTGCGCGATTAGACTAAACGACCTGGAAATGGGTGTTAAACAGTTTTTTTCCTAGTTGATTACGGCGAATGTTCTTACAGTTAATAGTAGCACCTCCGGGTTCATTTTACGAGTGTACCCGTACAATTTCTCTGCGTTATCATCTAACCGAATTTCATGGTCGTTCAAAAATCAGGTGGCTCTCGATATTTTATCAGAGCTTATCGCAAATTTCACCGTCTGCGATGTAAATTACTAATAAACTTTCCTTCTCAATAAAATATCGATAAGACGCGTCTACATTTCGTTCGTTATCTATCTTAACCTTGAGACTCGTGCATATACTTTATTCAGGTTCCTGAACATTAAATATGCTAATCGGTTAAGATAATTTGAACAAGGTATATTTTAAATTTATGTACACGCAATTCAAGCGTCCGCCACTTAATCGTACGAGCTACTTATATGAGACGTCCAATAGCGTGAACAGGTACGACATTAATTTTTCATTTATTTCTTCGTCTCCTAATTCATTATTCGAGTATTTATATTGCTCAAATGCGAAACCATTTTTCGCTTGCAAATTGAACGAACTTTACCGGTTTCATTGCTCAGGATAGAAACCGTCGTGTGACTTGACTGCTCACGTCCTCTGTAACTGTAGATTTTTGACGTATACGTTCCATCATTCCGAATTCACCACATATATATCCATACAATAACACAAGGATTATAACGCAATAGTTGTATATACGCATACACTGGGTGTGGTTAGAGGTTAGGTTTAATACGAAAATGACGTCATCACGAGAATAAATAATATCGCGTTCGAGTTTCGATTTTACTCGAAGTTTTCTTTTTATCGACCAATCATAATGCAGGATCGATTCGTTTTTTTTTTTTAATATGATTTCAGGTGGTAATACCAGAGATGAGTAATATAATTACGTCTCTGGTAATACTAATTCCCATTAGTTTCGATGAGGTAACACTGATGTTTGTTCTGTATCTACTTGTTACCCTTACGGAAAAATACTGTCAGACTTTCAAATAGTTCTTAATAGTTTCTTTCAACAGTCATTTCGCTTACGTAACAATACTTTTTCCTTGAGGTTATATTTAAGATGTGAATTTTGTGCATGCAGCAAGACAAAGACCCCTGTAGCAGGTACACACGGCGGTGATGTTTGTTGGGGCTATTCAGGTGAAACGTATTGGACTAGATTTGACAGCTGTCAACAAAAATTAGACCATATATTATAAATGAAAATCAGTCACGTTTCGATATCCATTGGCGGTGATGAGCGGCAAAGTTGGGCGAGGATAAGCGATTTCTCTTGCGTACGTCAGTTGCCACGAGGATGTCTCACTCGCACTCACAGTAGACATTGGAAACTAGAAAGTCGATAGAATTAATCAGACACTTTATGCTAAATACGAATTCCTCGTGTCGTGTTTAAAAATTTATTAAAAAAAAAAAACGACTGCCATATTATATTATAAGTCATTGACCAATAAAGCTCGATCGAGGGTTAACGGCTATGAAGTCTATTTAGTACGTTTCAACGTAATATCCCTGTATAATCGTATTGTACATAAATGACTTTCTGTATCAAAGGTGTTCGCGGACGTGGAACAAAAGTCAAAACCGACGAAGAGGCCTCTGCCAACGAGAGAGGACCAGGTGAAGACACTCAAGTCTCAGGATTACGATGTTCTGATTATCGGTGGTGGAGCAACCGGAGCAGGATGTGCTTTGGACGCTTGTACACGAGGTAGTAATTAGTAAATAAATTTTTATTGTGCACTGAAATTGTTTATCAATGACAATCGTACTTCTTTGTCTCCAGGTCTCAGGACTGCTCTCGTAGAGGGCGACGACTTTGCCTCTGGAACCTCATCTCGTAGTACTAAACTTATACATGGCGGTGTTCGCTACCTGCAGAAGGCAATCATGCAACTGGATTATGAACAGTACAAAATGGTGAAGGAGGCTCTCCACGAGAGAGCGTCTATGCTCTATAGTGCACCGCATCTTGCTCATCCTCTGCCCATTATGCTTCCCGTATACACGTACGTCTGAAAATGGCACTCCCGCAGCCTATATCTAACGCCCGTCACGTATTTGATAAGCACTTTTTTTTTGTAGATAACATACGATTATAGGAACAGCTTTCGGTCCGATTAGATAAGCCTGAATAAATTGCAGTCTTTGATTATTTCTAAATATATTAGTAGCGAGGATTAATAGTTGACTGATAAGATAATCCATCATGATTAGAGGTTTCTAATGAAACTTTGCCATTAATTTTATATAGGGCTTGAGCCATCCTGTACCGGAAGTCGTTGTACCTTTTAAGTTTTATGTTATTTAATTTCAATTTTGGTATTTTTCTTCAGATGGTGGCAAATACCGTACTACTGGTTTGGGATCAAGATGTACGATTTGGTCGCTGGTAGCAAGACTGTCAAATCTTCTTATTACCTGAGCAAATCAAACGCACTGGAGCTCTTTCCTATGTTGAAGGGTGATAAACTTACAGGCGCCATTGTTTATTATGATGGTTAGTACGTAGTATTCAGTGGGAAGATTTTTGTTGTCCTTTTTTGTAACGAAAGATGCTTTTGGTCTTGTGTACATACACATAAGTTTGATTACAGAACTGATTTTTTTTTCTACAGGTCAACAAGACGACGCAAGGATGAATCTAGCTGTGGCTCTGACGGCATCACGTCACGGTGCTACTGTCGTTAATCACGTATCTGTCGTTAATCTTCTCAAGGGTCTAGACAGGGTGCGTACCGCGCTGGCGTCTATGCAACTTATCAGGAATTAAGTGTAGCGAAATGATAAATTTTTCTTTTCAGGATGGTAAACGAGTATTGACCGGTGCTCATGTGAGGGATGAGCTGACAGGAGAAGAGTGGGATGTAAAGGCTAAGGCGATAATTAATGCCACTGGTCCATTCACTGATTACATCCGGAAAATGGATGATCAGACTGTTTCAGAGATCTGCTGTCCTTCGTCCGGTGTTCATATTGTACTACCTGGATATTACAGGTACGCTGGGACTCTTTGTACCGTGACGATTCCTCTAGACCCATTAAGAGAAACGGATGATTGAGTTGGTATTTTAATGTAGCCCTGAGCAGATGGGTCTGCTGGATCCAGCGACAAGCGACGGTCGCGTCATCTTCTTTTTGCCATGGCAAAAGCAGACCATTGCTGGGACAACTGATCTACCTTGTCAGGTGACGCACAATCCACGACCCACCGAGGATGAGATCATGTTCATTCTTCAGGAAGTGAAGAACTACCTGAACCCTGACGTTGAAGTTCGTCGGGGCGATGTCCTTTCAGCTTGGAGCGGCATCAGGCCTCTTGTGTCAGACCCAAATAAACCCAATACGCAGTCTCTTGCACGTAACCACATAGTCCATGTCAGTCCCACGAATCTCGTCACTATTGCTGGTGGCAAGTGGACCACCTATCGCGCCATGGCTCAGGAAGCTGTTGACGCTGCGATCGAGGGTAAGTGAGCTCTCAAGCGATACTCTTAGCCTACAATGATAAACTGACTCGTTTCATAAATCTCCAGCATGCGATTTGAAACCGGAAAGACCTTGCCAGACCGACGGTTTCCTCCTGGAAGGAGCTCACGGTTTCACTCCCACAATGTACATTCGACTGGTCCAGGACTTCGGACTGGAATGCGAGGTAGCTCAGCACCTGGCTCAGAGCTACGGCGATCGTGCCTTCGCCGTCGCGAAGATGGCTTCCCTCACGGGCAAAAGGTGGCCCATTATCGGAAAGAAAATTCATCCTGAGTTCCCTTACATCGACGCCGAGGTACGAATTATCATCATTGACAGAGGGGTCGATGCTCCTGTAGATGACGCTTCTAAATAAAATCTTTCCGTAATGCCAGATACGGTACGGGTGTCGGGAGTATGCAAGAACGGCCATTGACATGATCGCACGTCGTCTCAGGCTCGCATTCCTCAACGTCCAGGCTGCTCAAGAAGCTCTGCCAGGTATCATCGAGATCATGGCCGAGGAATTACATTGGTCGGCCGACGAAAAGAAGAAGCAAACCAAACAAGCCAGCGAATTCCTCGCTAACGAGATGGGACAGATGGTTAATCGCGCATCCCGCGACAAGATCCCAATTAATCTCACCAAGGATGAAATTCAGCTGTACATCAAGCGTTTCCAGATCATCGACAAGGATCGCAAGGGATACGTTTCCATCAACGACATACGACGTGGTCTTAAGGTTTGCTATTAAATATTGATGCAGAAATATCTGACTCAGGCACTTACTTTTTTTTTTTTGACAAAATTCTTTTTACCAGATATCGCTACGCGTCTCGTACAATAACGGATAATTTTACGTTTAACTGTGGACGTTAATTTTTTTTGTTATCTTTTTGTTATCTTCACGCGCCTTACGCAATTCTTGATATTCAGGCACTCGGCATTAAACTGAACGAGAACGAGCTACATACGTTACTCAACGAAATTGATCTGACCTACAACGGGCAAATGGAATTACAGGATTATCTTCAGGTAATTGTCAGCCAGATGTTACGTAACAAATTTTTCTTTCCCTTTCGCAGCTCTTTGGCGACAAGGAAGTCCCGGGCGAAGAGCTTCACGAAATACTTCGCGAAATCGACACTAATATGAACGGTCAAGTCGAGCTGGACGAGTACCTTCAGGTCTGTCAGAGTCAGCTTCATCGTGATCATCAAGTTTCTTACACTTTCGAATGAACTTTTCTCTTTTAATTTTTCTATCGATTTGTCGAATGGTCAGAGTTGCGTTTTTGCTTGTTAACTTGCTCCCGTGTCTCTTCACTAAGTTCACGTTAATTATAATCTTGTAGCATTTCTTATGAGAACTTTTCCTCTCGGCGATGCTCACACAGATCTCTATTAAATGTTCTTAAGTAATTAACGTGTTTTGCGTAACGAGACGAGCACTTTTTTTACCTGGGATTTGGAGTCTTATATTTGTAATTTTTTTTTATTGACTAGTAAACCTCGGGCTATGATTTTTTTCATAGCTTTCTAGGGATACTATTCGCAACTCCTTAATCCGAGTGCTCTCTTATCGCCTAACTGAGCTGACGCTTGACAAAGTACTTTTTTTATTCTGTTCTGCACGTCTTGCTTGTAATTTATAATTGCATGGTTTGATTATCTTGAGTGCACGAGCTCCGTCAGACGACGACACGTGCTTTTATGAACTAACCGAAGTTACGCGAAGATGAAGCTCCTCTTCCGTCCTGGTCGTGTCGCCGGTTTTGGATTGTTTTTTTTTTTATTCTTCAATCAGACGAAAAATTTAAATATTTTGCGCGTTCTTTGAGCGAACGAACGATGTCGATATACCTAAGAGTAGATGCTAGCGTTGGATAAAGAAAGAAAATTTTTAGATTAATTGTTTCCAATAGATTCAGCCGAAATTCTCATACTAGGCTGTCACATTTGATACGATAACACGTTCGTAAATTTATTTTTTTAATCCACGACCATTTTTGCACACTTGACACAAATCATGTTTCTGATAATAGGGTATAACAGTCATTGCGTGATTTGTCACTTTATATGTTGTAAATGACTATGTGAATTACTCTGAAGTATCTGTCGCATCTGTCTCGTTATCTTTGTGGTCATCGTTATCGTTATCTATTCTCTTGCTATCGCTAGGCATTACTACTTGCTGCGGCAGGCTTTGATAATACGCATTTGCGTAGATTAATAAAATTTTCATTTAAACTTTCTCAGGCGAGAGAATGACACTTTAAGTATCACTTTGAAATGCTTTTACAGTGCTGGTTCCAAAAGAGTTATCTTGACTTTTTTTTTTTGAAACGGTAAATACGAGTTGTATGATTGAAATAAAAATTTATTTACTTCACAGATGATGTCAGCTATAAAGTCAGGACACGTGGCGTACTCGCGTTTTGCAAGAATGGCGGAAATGGAAGAAGCCCAGCACGAGAAGGAAATGCTGAAGAAACAAATCAGCGTGGAAAGATCAGGCGGTGGTCTTTGAAGAGTCTAAGCGGAATGAAAGAGCAGAAATCACACAAGACATCTCTCAACAATACACCCATCCTTTCTGTAGTGTCCACGATCTCTCACAACTGACTTACTATTTATTATCGATTCCTACCCTAACTATGTCTCGGCATTCTCGACACTACTCTAACTAATTTCTCATCCTCATGTCATCTACTCCTATACTATTAGCTCATTTATTAACTTTCTAAATGGTTCCTTAAAGAATCAATTGATTCATATTCAAACTGTTTTGATGATTCGTCACCGCATATTCACGTCATATGAAATACGGTGGCAAGATGCGAAAATCTAAAAAGAATGAAGAGGTGTACGGGATGAACCGTAATTGGATGAGCGTATGTGCATATGTAAAATTACCGCATTTGTGGATGTGTATCGAGTAACGAAAAAAAATATAAGAAACGCGCGATATATTTGACGAAAGATTTCTTGATATTCAAAAGAATTACGTGTGTGTACATACATAAGAATCGTCATCGCTGTTGCACGAGTGAATAATAGAATAATTGCGTATCTCTCATTTTGGGTAATTTATTCTAATGTAATTATCATGTAATTAATAAAAACCTGCTGTACATTAACTTTATCAAATGTATTGATTATAATTCGATTCAGTTTATTTTCCTTGTCATTTAATGGTAAAGTAGAGAATAGATTGTTTATACCAGTAACAATACCGTTCGTCGATAAGGTAGATAACGCTGCTTGTTACCGACTGACAATATCGGCGCCATCTGTACATAATTAAACACAACGAGCGCGTACGTACGATTTTTTTTAGTCTGGAGAAAAACTACGATACCCAAATATTGAATATACAAAGCTGTCGTACAGCTGCCCATGCTTTTAATAATATACGGTAAGAGTTGGATCGGGTAGTTTGTCAGTAATTGAGAGTCTCTTTCTTGTATAGTCTAGTTTTGGAAGAAAGGCTTTTTTAGCAGACCCAATGCCGGTGGCTTTCACGTCACACTTGGAGAAGTCAAAGTTTTTCTGAAAGACAACATATGTGGGTGTGTTGGGGGCGGCAAGTCGCGGGGGCAGAAACTCGCAAATGAACGCAGGGAAGGCGTTCGAAAGTTCCAGTATCCGGGCGGGCGGGCCACCCCTGACTTCGACTTAACTGCCAGCGCTGCCAGGAACGAGCCACGAGCCCCGCCTCCGTTGAATTCCCCTCGAATTCCCCACGACTTCCCTACGGCTTTCCAACGACTTCCTCCCGAAGCTCTCGACCGACCACCCATGAGGTTGGTTCATGTGCCGTCATTCTATTCACTTTTATTCTTCCTTCCATTAACCTTCATTTCAGACCTGGCTCATTACTTCCACTTGCAATTTTCATCCTGATCCACTTGCCAATCTTGGAATTTAGATTAACATATATCAATACTGCCAATCATACTGATTTCTTGATTGTGTACTCGATCTGGTCTTCTTCGTGTTCACGAACAAGTCTTTGATTTAAAAAGCATCCTATTTACTTGTACATACACTTGATGATTTCTTGGTTAGGTTTTCTAAGGAAAGTCATTACGGCAAGGTTATGGAGACTTGCGAAATTTTTGAGACTGAGGATCGTTACGTAGGTGTCAGGAAAATTCAATGAATTTCAAATTCTCAAAGAAATTTGTATAACTGTAGTTACTACATGGGTTACGCGCCCATTTGAAGGCGCCAACTGTTTATGATTTGTTGGCGTTTTATAGTTATGAAATTTCTCTGAGTGGAGGCATAGAAGCACCTGTGAGTATACGATATTCCTAAAATCAAGTTATTGCGGTGTTTTGCTAATATTTTGTTGTAACCTTAAAGAGAGAGGGAGGTAGAGAGAAACGACAGAGGACAGACCCGAGTTTATTGCTGCTCTTTAGAGAAACGTAACTTCAAGGAGATCCAAACAAGCCTAGTCTGTCTTTTTCGAGAAATTTTATGGTACCTAATCGTTCCGTTATTTGGGTCTGCGTCCTTGTCGCTAATTACATTTTATAATAGTGCCTGTTGAATACTTGTAAGCGAAGTAAAAACGACGGACATATGGAGGAAGCTGTTCATAGGAAGAACAGTTATTAGGTGTAAAATTACCGCAAGATTTATTCAAATCAAAAACATGGACCATCGACACACAGCAGACTCTTTCGTCAGAGAAGATCGTGAATGGATGCAAATTGCCATTCCAAATTTCCTTAAACAAGTTACAAATCATTTTAAGCATGATATCCTCAACTGATACGAGTCAAAATTTTTCTAAATTTACAAAAGATCCTAATTATCACTGAAGTTTAATAAAATCCAGAGAATCAGGTATGTAGAAAAATTACTTAGCATTTTCACAAGAGCTTGTGATAACCCACGAGATCATTTTTCTTTTTTTTTTCCATTATCCCTACGCCACTGAACACGTGAACCCTGCTGCTTCGGGGGATCATACAGTGAGTGGGGCTGGTTCTGTCTAACCGAACCCGCCCCGTTTCATCACACGTGGGACTTATCGTGAAATCGTGTAACGCAGGATACGCCACTTGATCTACTTCTTCGTCCTAACACCAGAGACTTTCAGGTAGACTGATGTGTGTATCATAGTTCCTGAATGTTCTACGCTACTGCTTGCACTCCATGCCGTTCATCCGTGATTCTAGGGGCGGGTTCAGGTAGACAGAGCCGGCCCCGTTGTTCATATGTGCTTAACCGTAGAAACGTATGCTTAAAACGTAAGAAAGAACGTGTCATACCAGTGGGCGTTGTTACGCGTAGGCACTGGGCTAACGAAGAGTACATACGAGAACAGATCACTGCAAAAGTTCTTGTCATGCTAAATACACAAGGTTCCCCAAGTGAACGTTCCTCAGAAAGGACGATTAGGATGCCCTGGTTCTGGAACAGGAATTAATAAGGAACTGAACCAGATACCTATTCTTTAGAACAATGAAAAGGGTTTTATAAAAATATACACAAAATCGTAGGTGAGTAACGAGCATCTACAGTAAAACATAAAACTCGTAACATAACCTCTCATGATCAGAGGTAGAAAAGTACCGGATGATCCAGCTGCATAAAGTTTCACCGTTTGTGCTGCATGTTGGTAAAGCATAGGAGCGTTGAGCGTCAAGGATGAAACACGCAGTGGGAGGAGTAGGGGACGAGCCAGGTGGTCCCAGAACTCTAACCTGGCCTCTCTCGTACCCGGCCTTTTCAAGGGCGTCTACACTGGGGGACGTCTGGTGCCCTTAATTTATTTTAAAATTTTTTCTATATCACCGTATGATATATTCCACTGAACCTTTTTTTTTAACGTTATTCAATTTGAGTTCATCTCATCTGATTATTCTAATTAAACATTAAGCTATTGAGATTGACGCTTCTTCTGCAATCATGATATGTGCTAAGATAAGATCCTACTGGGTAATCAAGTTTATCTCGTGTGCTTGCAACTTGCAGTATCCACTGTCATTTCCAGTCACGTTGGATATTATATTGTAGACTCCCTTCTCCAGCCCATCGTACCCGCATCCAATGCCACGAGGGTACCGCGTCCCTTTTACTACTGTGGACGACTACTTCGAGGCACTCCTCTACGGGAGCTCGAAAAATACAGTGGCGCAGGAACTGCTAAGATATTGGACATTATATATTGTCTGAGCCATGTAGTGTGTATGTCACACACACGTCAAGTAAATTTACGTATTAGTTCACATACGAGTCATGAACGAACTAGGAAAAGTTATACGCATATAATTGTCATCGAATTAATACGCTAAGGAAAATTTTGAGGAATATAAAAACAGCAGTACAAGTCGAATAAACATTTTTGACTACCTAGTGAAATAAAAATGTCAAAAGACCTTAGAGTATTTATAGTCATTGAAAAACTGATTTACAAGGTAAAGGTCGAGTTCGACGCTTCGCTCAGAGTCCTCCAAGTGGTTCTGGTAGATCGCTCGATTGCTGTTCTACCGCTTGAGGCGCGCATGCGCGTTCGGGTCTATACCCATATCCCAAACCCAACCTAACCTAAAATACATCAGAAATATAAATGCAAAGGGGTAAGAGAGAGTGAATGAATTTGTATTATCAATTAAAATGTAATTATGCATTTTCGAATGGATGAGTGGATTCAGGTTGATTGATAGGAGGAAAATTACAACAATAACAATAGACGGTTCGGGATGAAGAATAAAGGAGCGCGAGTCTCCAAGGGGCGGTGGCATAAATGCTGCTCCTTCCTCCAGGGAATCAGTACAGAGTTTTCATGACGAGGTGATGAGGAGGTCGAGCTAGGGGCCGATGACGTTTCGGTGGCGGGTGGATGCTCGCGATGTTGGCCCCTATCATTGGGGGGATTGGCCCCCCGACGGGGGTGGGCGGCCAGCCGCCCCTGCGTACGCCCCTGGGTTCCGAGTACGGGCTGGCGTAACTAGGGGCCACCAATCAGGGGGCGCCTCGGAACCAACGCTGGCCTCGGTGACGCCGAACTTTCCACGCGCACCGCCCAACACCAAAGTAGTTCCCTACCAGCTAGCTGTGAGCACGTTTTTACGAGCGACTGCGTCTTAACGTCTCTACGGTGTAGTTACTTCGGACCTTTCGTGGCAGGAAAACTCAAGTTTCACGAGCCGGAAGAAGAGCGTCACCAGCGGTGTTGTTGTATTATCGCATTCCTGAAACAGTTGGCGTTCTGTATAACGACAATGACGTTCTCAGTGACTCGCCGCATAATTCTCCTTGTGTGCAAGTGCTCCGCCTTCGTGGTGTCGCGAGAGAAGTGGTAATTTTGGCGGCAAGTTTGAAACACGCGTTCGTGACCTTATAAACATCCTGCCGACGAGTGAAAAATATAGTACGTAAAATATCTGCAGCTGTTAAATAATCAACAGTGCGATCAAGGATAGCTAAACTGAAAGGATATATTAAACCTTGTATAAAGATTTCGAAATATAATTCCATATTTGTATCAAGCCGTGCGGAACACGCGGTTCTTAGCGAGTGTCGATTGTCATATATCGATTGGCGAGGAGAAGACGGATACGCCGACGCTCACAACTCGAGAGTGCGCCGACGCACGGCGTCGTCTTTGCTAGTGTTTTGTGTATGAACGCTACGTGTATGTGCATACAGGTTTATGTGTCAGTGCCTTGTGCGTGCGTGTGACTAGGAACCAGCATAGTCGTAGCGTGGACAGCACATCGGGCTGTCGCTCGAACGATGGTGCGATTGCAGCTCTGGTCATGGTTACGGCTACGGCTACTATCGCGATATTCGGCTTAATCTTTATCCAGAAGAAGAGAATAACGGTCTTCCATATACTCTATTCTGCTTGAGGACTGTTTACTGAGCGTCCACGCGATGGCCACGGTGAAGATACAACCGAAGGTAAACGGATAGGTCTCTAGCAAAGGTGTATCTAGGCTTTCGGCAGAGTTGTGACTAGTCCGAGTGCGTTATGGTTTCTGAGAGTCTGAAGAGCAAGTTTAATAGCGATTACTTTTATGGTGGGCTATGGTTATACTCGTAGGTGGTTACAATGGTTGGTTGACTGGCTGTATTCAAAAGGAGCACGTGTCAGGCTTGCGAGTTAGGTGGAGTCCGATGGGCAAAGTGGGTGGAGGCTGGCTCGCGAGGCCTTCCGCGTTATCGTAGGACCGTGTTTGTGCGCGAGAGAGCTAGGCGAGTGGGCGGGTGGGTGTAGTATCGCGAGGAGCAGCTTACACTGGAACGGCGGAGTACGTGTGCGCGTCGAACCCTGTAGTGGTGTCCTTGCCTTGCCTTATATTGTCTCCCTTGCCTCGCCCCGCCAAACCCATCAGACTCCTGATCAGCCCCGGCCGTGTGCGGCTCTGTAAGCCAGCACTCTCTCCTCCTGTCCTCTTGCACGCTGACGGGTGGGGCTGCTATGACAGGGGCGTAGGGAGGCGGTCCTCCATCGGGTCCCTAAGGAGGGCCCGCGCGTTCTCTCTTCTTTGTCCCTCGTCTCGCGTGACAGCGTCGATATTAGGATAGTAGCTACCCCTTGGCTCTCTCTCTCTCTCTGCTATTATTGTTGTTTTTAGCTATTTGGTCATCTGTACTTTTATGTTTAAAGTACCGAGGATAAATATGGTATTACTTTTTTTTTTTAGTAATGGAGTAAGATCAGACTGTCGACGAAGTTGTGGACTTGTTAGTATATGAGGTAGCTATGATAGGAATACTTTAATTCATCAGGTTCCTTCGTATAAACGTTGTGTAATTCGTTTTCTCGTGTTTTCGGCCAGGTAGCTACTCGACCTATGTCCATGGTAATGTAACGTTATTGGTAGTGGAAATAATGTGGTCTGTGTTTGCGTTTTGTATTGTTTTGAATTTTTTTTTTTTTTTCATAAAACTGATGAGATAAACATGTTTCCCATGCGTGAATCTTGAATAAACAAATTATATGACGTTGGTATGTAGGGGGGGGTTTACTTTATTTTTGTTACGTTACAGGAAGAAATTGATGAACAGGATCCGTTGCAAAATCAACCATCGCAACAACAACAGCAGCAGCAGCAGCAGCAGCAGCAGCAACAGGAAGCCTCTGAACAACAACAGCTAGAGCAGCATCAACAGTCAGTGCAACCACAAATAAGATTTTTAAGTGCGAATGTACTTCAGCAATTGCAACAACAGCAAGTCTCGCAGCAGCAAGATGTTCAGCAGCAGCAATCGCAGCAACAGCCGCAGGTCATTACGTTGCAGCAATTGCAGAATTTTGTGCCTTTACAAACACAGCAGCAACAGCATGATCAGCAGAGGCCACAAACCATTTCTGTACAGGCTTTACCCCAGCAGTTCTTACAAGTATGTAGAGTGATTAAAAAAAACTGGTATTCCGCAGAATGTATCTATGACCGTAAGTTACTATTACTAAATTTCTGACTCTTTTTTATCAGAGTGCTCAGCTGGTCGGTAATCAAGCGCAGGCGGCGATTCAGCAGCAACAACAACAGTCGCAGCAGCAGCAAGCTCAGCAACAAAATCAGCAGCAACAGCAACAACCCCAGCAACAGCAGCTGAGCTACAGCGTGATCCCTCAGATGCAAACTGTGAACATCGATGGGCAAGAAGCACTCTTTATTCCGTCTTCTGCTATGTCAGCGGCAGGGGGTCATCATCAGTCTCAACCAACAATGCAGTTTGCAACTGCAGGAGGGCAGCAGGTGCAACTCACTAGTCAGCAAGTGCAGCTAGCAAATGGTCAAACAATTATCACACCACAACCGGTCAGTCTCATCAGAGCACCAAATGTCTTTCCTACCTCGATTATCCAAAACATCGGGGGACAAACAGTTCAATTGCCAACAGGTATAATGGTTTTTCTTTTGTAACCTGTCTCTTAACCTCTGTTTCTTGCTGTACGTATGTTATCTAACAATCTGTAACAATGGTTGGGGTTGCTTCAATGCCTTATTCTCTTCTGTTATCAGTTTGTTTCAAAAATCTCATCGTTGTCTCTTTAACCAGCACCTGTCCATTATAGCGATGTATAAGGCGCATCATTTTTCCACGCTTTGCTTCCATTTATTAACTATCGCTTTTTGTGTCTGTAACGACAAACGGGCAGATTCCAAGGCTAGCCTGGCTGTTTCAGGTCAAAGCGTACAAGTACGACCACTACAGTTTCCGATGCAACATGTTCAGCAGACGGTACCTGTCCAAGTTCCAGTCACTGCCAGTAATGGGCAGACGGTTTATCAAACTGTACATTTTCCTGTGCAAGCATTGTCCAGTGTCTTCAATATGCCTACCACTCAAATGATACCACAGATTACGCAGGTAAGTCTTACATAAATGAATATCAATTGCCATACGTTCTTGACGTGGCCAATTTGGAATATACTTCAACGTGTGGAGCTTTTTATTTTCAGCAGCTCCCTCAAGTAGCTCAAATTATCACGCCAAATGGACAAATTCAACAGGTTCAAATAGCAAATTTGCCACAGCTTCAAGGGTTACAGGTAATATTAGATTTTTATATAAACGGTTATTCAGGATACTTTGAATCATCTGAAAATTGTTATACCCTGAGAATTAATAAAAGTAAAATGGACTGAATCATCATTATGTGGTTCAATAGTTCTTTTATATTTTCTTAAGAAAAAATTTTCAACGATAAATTTTTAGGGTCAACAAGTTGCACAACAGGTGGCTCAACAAGTGGCGCAGCAACAAGCTCAACAGCAGGTAGTACAGCAAGTTGCTCAGCAGCAAACTCAACAACAAGTTGTTCAAACTGTACAGCAGCAGCAACAACAACAGCAGCAGCAGCAGCAAGTCGCTCAAGCTCAGGTGCAACAACAGCAACAGCAAGTGCAACAGGTTGTGCAGCAAGTTATACAGCAGCAGCAGCAGCAGCAGCAGCAGCAGCAGCAACAACAACAGCAACAACAGCAGCAGCAGCAACAACAACAGCAGCAGCAACAGCAAGTTCAACAAGTGCAGCAGGCTTCTACTCCCGCATCTACAGTATCAACTTGGACGACCACAGTTTCTGCTCCAAGCAACGTCCAGGTAGTGGTCCAAAATAATATTCTATACAATTCCTTTTCATATAACATACTTCCACAGTATTCCGATTTTATTTTCTTCACACATTACCGTTTCATATTTTCTCCAGGTTGTTGGAATTGGATCCCTTGGGAGATCAGTCACCAGCGGTGCCAACGTTTTGACAACGAAAGATGGCCAAAAAATTGATGTCCAAACAATATCTGCCTTACCACGTCCACCAGAATCAGTAGAGGGTGACATTAAATTAACCAGCATCGATGCCAGCCAACTGGCCAGTGGCCAGGTGATACACATACCTGCACCACAGCCGACACAGCAGACTATGCAACCCATTACAATAACTGGAGCCCAGGGTCAACAACTTACTCTAATCCCTGCATCCGCCCTGACTAACCTGACAACCCAGCAAGGCGGCATGATGCGCGGTGTCGGTGTAGGCGGTGGAAGCATAATGCAATTACAACCTGCAGGAGGTATGAATGCTGCCAATGGATTTCTCCAGTCGATTCCTGTACAGAACATACCTGGCCTGGGAAACGTACAAGTCATCCCAGCGAGTGCACTTCAACCTGCTACAGTGCAGACTTTACCAACGGCAACCGGATCACCTATAGTAGGTACTCCTACGGCAGTTCACCTAGACCCAAACGACCCTACCAAGTGGCAGATTCTCCAGACGATACAAACCAACGGGACTCTCACAACACCGACACCCACTTCCCATCAGCACCAAGTGAACAATGCTGGCACGCCAACCGGTACCACAGCGGCTACGGGTGATAACGATTCAAGTAAACAACATAGAAGACGTGTCGCCTGTACCTGTCCTAATTGTGGTGATGGCGACAGGTAATTTTTTTCATTCCCGCCAGCTCACAATATTTATAAACTCTATCGAATCAAGATACTTAATTATAAAATGCATTCTCAGGAACCGCGATATGACTAGGAAACGGCAGCACGTCTGCCACATAGCTGGATGTAACAAGGTCTATGGAAAAACGAGTCACCTAAGGGCTCATCTTCGTTGGCATACTGGTGAACGACCTTTTGTATGCAATTGGATATTCTGTGGCAAGAAATTCACTAGGTCCGATGAATTGCAACGGCATCGTAGAACTCATACCGGTGAGAAGAGGTTCCAATGTCCGGAGTGCACTAAGAAATTCATGCGCTCCGATCATTTAACGAAGCACATTAAAACTCATACGAAAATTCGCAGCACGGTAAGAATTTGCTTTTGTATTATTCGTACTTTATCTGCTTATTGATATATATATTATTACCTAATAATTAACGTATTGATGTCATTGAGGTTATATTTGTTTTTTTTTCAGGAGGCAGCGACGTCCACTCAGGAAGGATCATCAGATAGTCAATCTTCAAGCGAAGAGAAAATCATGATATCCTTGCACAAGGAAACGGAGCAGTCTGATATGGTGATCACTGATCAGATAGAGAGCATGGAAACCCAGACGACGAATCATGTGCCGCTTGAATGAACATTATCAGTGCGAATGATTTCTGCGTCATTTCATGATTTCTTAGGACGAATGTAGCATATCGAACATACCATAACAAAATGCAGACTGCAAATGTAAGATAGATAGAGGGGTCTGTCATTATTGATTAAGATCATTGTGGCTGCTGATGATTATGTTCGGGGGACTGTTTATGACTGTCTGCTGTTGTAGAGACAATTGCACATAATATATTTTTCTAACGAAGCATGTAAAAATGTATATATTGTATATTGTGGTAAGCGACCTTTTGCACAAGAAGATTTTGCAATTTTGAACGTTTTGTAAACGTTATCATTTCTGAAATTTTTTTTCCAGTTTTTCATTATTGATGTCGAGATTTATACAGTAACAAAAACACTGTGTTGTGTAATGTAACATTTTCGACAGTGCGGCTCAGAATGTGACTGTACGGACTATTGTATATTGTTAATCGAGATAATATATTGTTATAAAATAAAAAAAATTGTAAACAACGAAATGTGGTGAGAAGCGAAGAGGGGGTTGATAATTGATCAACTGAAAAATTCTACTTTATTACGTTCGAGAATTCTGTTAGGTGACTTTGGGGGAGAGAGAGAGAGAAATTGTTAAGCACTTGGTGCTAACTGATCCATTTTGGAGCACTAGATAACTTTATGCAAATTTATTGATCCATCGATCAGTATCGATGAGCATGGCCCTATGCCAATCAGTTTTGTCTGGAGTTAAGGGGGAAGAAAATAATGAAGAGTTTATAAGTTAAAGTCATTGATATTTATTCATATAGTATACTTTAATTAGATTGATATCTTGGATGCACATTGGAATGGAGTTTGATGCCTTGTCAATGTGCTTACAAGTAGGTCTTTTCCGCAACATACATTTAAATTGCAATAAATAAAACACTTTCATGATACACTCATACAAAGTTTGTATATAAATTGCCAGGGTAGTAACATTATTTTTTTGCTATAACTTATGTCGATAGATTTATCAAGTGATTTCAATTATAAAAGTTTGTAGGAATTCATAACACTGAGTTACTTTCAAATCATACTGGTAAGAGTTATTGCTTTACCATCCATATGTGTTGCGAAATTGAGCTCTTTGATCTGTACCCACAACACTTTTTGTCCACTGGACATCTTAGTCTTTTGAATTTAACATTTAGAATTATGACCTTACTTCTAAGAGCGAGTGTATTTTCCCCAAATGTGGAGCATGAATACAGAGGCAATGAAGAGGAGGGACATGACGAGTACTGGAACAGGTCCTCTGAAAAAATAAATGAAAAATCATAAGAGTGGGATCCAAGTAGTGAAAAATCTAGTAACAAAAACCAAACTTACACTTTAATTCCAGGAGAATCATCTGTATAGAATCTCCACATTCCTCCAGAGCTGGTGCCTGTATTCCTATTCCTGGCAGAAGTGGCAGGCGCTGTTTTTCTCTGCCTGACAGTTCCGCTACCACCAGCTCGCGGTGCAACCGCCTTGCTAGGTGAGCGACCTCCTGCTCCAACAGATGTAGAACTCGGTGCAGCAGGCTTTGTGACATAAAAACAAAGTAACAATCACTAAAATGTAAGATTCTCACCATCTACAATCATTCCAGTGTCTCAATGACTCTAAAATCTCAATACCATATTGTGGATACTCACCATAGTTCTGGGTCACTGTTGTTCGTTGAAGCTTTTAAACTCTTTGAAGTTTTTCAAAATACTTGTTTTACACGAGTAAAACAAATTTATCAATGCCGTAACAGTTACTTCGATCCTCTACGAAAGAGTCACTGTTCTTCAATGAAGGATCCTGAGAAAGTCGAAAACTGGACTCACCGCTTTCGGACACCGTTACTTTGAGCAGCGTGTTTAGCGACACGATAGAACGCAGAGAGGCGTTCGAGAAATATTCCAGCGACGTGTCGTACCCGCGTCCACGTGGTGCGCTGCTGACGGCGCTATGGCGAATCGACGACACGTCAGCGTCAGCTTTTAAACCAGGAATAGGAATTGACTAAAGAGGTTATGTCACTTTGAGTTACATCAGCAGCGCTCCAAACGACTTTATAAAGAAGTTTTAAGATCATATGATGCTGAAGTTTTGGAGCATAACGCTTTTTATTTCTAGGCTCAATTTTGACCGGCTCGCGGCAGCACACTCGTGATTCTTGTGATTAATAAACTCGTCGGAAGGAACGAAATGGTAGACGTTTGACGTTTTATCGGGTTAAGGATTTGACAGTTGACGCATATCTATTATTTGAGCTGTAACGAAGAAACGTATCGAAAATGGAAGCAGTACCCAGGTTGCCGATGATCTCGTTTCACCTGAAAGTTAGCCCTGAGCCAGTTTCTTTTGGTCCGAAATTGAAGCATGTAAGAACTCTACATTGTATCTTATAATAATTATTTGCTTGGTTACTGCGGATTTACATGTAATATAGATCTTGTTTACGTCAAGAGACGATTAAATGAATGGCTGTATTGGTTTAATAAGTATAGACCGCTTGATTGTTGTTGTCTTATAATTCAACATGTTTTGACTCGTTTTTGGTTGTTTCAGTACATTCGAGAATTTTATAAAGAAGATGCTGAATCTTATTCAAATGAAATACATCAATTGGAGAGCCTTCGGGCTATGGCTGTTAGACCACCTATAGACGTAACTGGTTGCTCGTTGCTGAAAAAATATTACTGCCAGTTGCATTTTCTCGAAAGCAGATTTCCTATGAAGAAAGATGGTGCTGCTGCTATTACGTTTACATGGTTTGCAAACTGGTTGTTTCATAAAATTAGATTTAGACTGAAATTTCATATTTGAGTTTCGAATTTCCATTTTGTTTAATAGGAGAGACACATATGCCAACATGGTGTGTTCATTGGCTAATATTCGTTTTGAGATTATCTCCATCTTGTATAATGTGGGAGCCATACACACACAACTTGGGGCTCGTACTGAACGCACTACTGCTGAAGGAATGAAGATGGCCTGTGCTCATTTTCAATGTGCAGCTTGGGCATTCGAGCATTTGAAAAACAGTTATCCTCAGCCTCCTGGAGTTGATCTAGCACCGGAATTAATGACATTCATGCATCAACTCTGCTTAGCTCAGGCTCAGGAATGTATCTTAGAAAAGAGTATGCTCGATAATCGCAAACCTACTATAGTAGGTGAGTAACCATATAAAAAAAAGCAACTATAAATATTAACAAGTTAAATAAATTCTTATATTTTTCTACAGCAAAGGTCGCCCGACAAATAGTAGATTATTATAATTTAGCATTAAGCACACTTGAACAAGGTGGCACCGAGGACAGTACGGTATCAGATACAGTTGGCACAAAGATATATAAAGTAAGACTTCTAAAAATGATAAACATGCTTTCCAAAGCTTAGAATTCTGTAAAAAATGTTCTCATTACCTTTGCAGAGCTGGAAACGATATGTCAAATTTAAAAGAGCATATCATTTAGCTGTGACGCAGCTCTATCAAGGTCTTGCAGCAGAGGAGCAACAGAAAATGGGCGAGAGGGTAGCATTCTATAATGCAGCCTTAGCATCATTAAATGAAGCTCGTGCTCTTTATGGAAACGCAAAAGGTTCTGGAATCACAAGTGTAGCCGAAGAGAAAGAAGCAATCGAAGATGCCCTGACATTTACCAACGACGTAATAGAAGGCAAAAGAAAGGCTGCTAAGAACGAAAACGAATTCATCTACCACGAGGAGATACCTGATAAAGATACTCTGCCTACAGTAAAGGGTGCATCATTGGTCAAGGGTATTTCATTTAACGTAAACGATCCTGAGGTTTCCGGACCAGATATATTTGCACGGTACGTTATCTACTGGTTTAATTGTGATTATATAGAAAACCTTTGATCATTTTAAAAAACATTTATGCATTCAACAGACTGATACCTATGAAGGTCCATGCTGCAAGCTCCATCTACTCCGAGGAGAAGGGAAAACTTTTGCGTTCCGTTCGAGCAAAAATTGAGGAACGTGATCAACAACTAAACATATACTTAGCATCTCTTAAATTGGACAACATGAGTCTATGGGATCCTGATCGACGTTCATCCGAGAGTGATCGGATGCCATTACCAGAGGAATTGGCTGAAAGGTGTGCAGCCTTAAACGCTAAACCTAATGCCATCCAGGATCTCGTTGATGCAATGGGAAAGTTAGCAGATACGTACCACGATGTGGAATCCATGCTAAAGGAAATTGGCCAGTTACTTACCGAAGAGCAGCAAAGGTAAATATCTAAATTATGTTTACATACTGCTACATTCTACTATCTTGTATAAACTTTGCATTAATTATCCAATAGAGAAAAGAAATATCAGGATGCGATGGGTAAGAGGCCACCATCTATAGTTGCTACCGATTTAACAAGAGAGGCTAAAAAATATGAAGAAGCACATGCGAAGGCATCAGAAAGTAATCAAGCTCTTCATCGAGCAATGACATTGCATGTTAATAATCTTCGAATACTAGCTCAACCACTTGCTGACTTGATGGCACATATACCATCTCCCAAAGTACCAAGTTCAGGTAATTCATTATAATTGCATCCTGCGTATTCAGTTTTAAATAATATCAAGATCAATAAGCTTGTGCATAATAATCAAAAAGAAAAACAGAGTATGTCCAGTAGTATGAAGATAATCTAGTTCTAATGAAACAGTGAGAGAGATTGTTTGCCATTGCTTTGTTATCAGCTTCAAGTCATACGCGATATCTATAATAAACTTATTTTGTTTCTCGACTTATCAGTCATTTGAACAGTAGCCTCAGTGATATTGTTCTCATCGTATACACGAATAACCTATGAATATTTTCATACAACGTAGGTCAGGAAGGAGGTAAGAAACCGGAAGATGTTTCCGTCAGCTGTGCCAAGGAATTTAAAAGGATATTAAACAAGGTCGACGAGATGCGTAGACAGAGAAGTGAATTGCACGCGCAGTTAAGAGACGCTATTGCTCAGGACGACTTGACTCAAATGTTGGTCACTGCCGTCGCAGAAGGTGGATCACTGGACAGTCTATTTGCTGAGCAGATAAGCAAGCATCAAAAATTTGTTAGTACACCCTAGTCTACAGGGAAAGAGTATTGCCATGTTGGTACCTTTCTTTTACTTCTAATTGTTTGCTGTTAACGTCCTTCAGGTAAACCTAATCGACCAGAACCTTGCTGCTCAGGACAATATCTTAGCAGCCCTGACCGATGCGTATGCACACACAGCAGACATGCGAAAAACTGTGGACGAGGTCTTGAAACGTCGCGAAATTATGATATCCTCATTGATATCATCGTACGATGCCTACGAGGATCTTCTGGCAAAGTCTAGCAAAGGACTAGAGTTCTATAGGAAGCTAGAGACAAACGTGTCGAAGCTCCTTCAGAGAGTAAAGAGTACCTGCAAGGTACAGGAGGAAGAACGCGAACAGATCCTGGCACAGAACGACAAGTCTACGTATAACGTTCCTGAGGGTACTATTAACGCATTGCCTAACGTGGAGCCGCAGGTCCTTCCTAGTAGCAGTGGCTTGAAATTAAAGGACTATTTAGCAAGCAGACAAAAGCCAGTGGTGCCAACGTATCAGAATCAATATTACGATCGTCATACGGGACAACTTAGTCAGGTGCAATCAATCTCGGTTGCATCGACTGAAACAGTTACTAACCAGGTTGTCAATCCGACGATGACAATGGCGCCTGCGGAATTACCAGCTGGTGATCCTAAACATTCGTATGGCTACTATGCAGGGGGCTACGGTAGTTACTATACTCCTCAGCCGGTGGACTACAGTGGACAATATCAGTATGGAGAGAGCAATAGCGTTAGCAGTAATATCAATCAAAGTTTTCCTAGATCAGGAACTACCAATACCGCCAGTATGTATCACCAGGCAGGTGGTACGACCTCTACAACGGAAGTGGCTAGTAATGCGAGTCAGTATGCTGGCTATTCCGTTTTACCAAATGGACAGACACAGTACCCATCCACATCAAACATTCAAACAGGTGCGACGATGCATCATTCCATGTATCCACAAACTGGTACAATGGGAGCAACTCCACCGATGCCTGATACAAGTAACGTTGCACCGGTTTCGTATCCTGCAACCTCGAGCACCATTTTGCCCAGCTCTTCCTCCTCGTATCTTCAGCAGACCAATATGATGCAGCAGGTACAAGGGCAGCAGGTGCAACAGATGCATCAGAATTACACTGATCCGACACAATCCACTTATTCCGATCAAGCGGCTCGAAATTACGCAGATCAAACTCAGCAGAGTTATGGCGATCAAACGCAGCATACTTATGTTGATCAATCGCATCTTAATTATGCTGATCAGACGCAACTTAATTATACCGATCCAACGCAGCTTGGTTATGCAGATCAAACCCAGCAAAGTTACATAGATAACATGGCCCAACAGGCTAATGTTATGGGTGCTCAAGTGCAGGCTAATCAAGTGGTCCAGGGTTATACAAATGCGTACGGGAATTATGCACAAGGTGTTTCCGGGCATCAGTATCTTCCTCAGAATAGCCTGAATCCGGTTGCAACGCAGAATTATTCACTTGCAAGCCATACAAGTAATTCGGAAATTATACAAAGTCACGCAAAGTCCTCGTCTGTTCAGAATTATCCACAGAATTATCAGTATGCTCAGTACAATCCCGGACTTTATTCTGGTACTGTACAGTATCCAGGTTATTCTCAAGGCTACGCAAATACATATGGTGCCTCGCAGGCAAACAACATGAGTAATACAATTCAGACAGATTCGTACAAGGGACATCCAGGATATTCGTATGATCCTGTAGCTGGTGGTTATCAGTACAGTTCAGGATATCAAGACTCACGGATAGCTCAGATGCAGAGGGCAACTAGTACTCCTCCGGTTGTCCAGCAAACTGTAGTTAGTGGTGGCTATGATCAGCAGGAAAATATAGCGCGATATACTAATGCGAATAATGATGTTGGAACTAATCAGACACCGTCCACGCAATATTCTGATCCGGCATATCAGCTACCTGCCAGTAGTCAATCTTATTATACAGCACCTTATGGTATTCAAGGTCAAACTCAGAGTGAGTTACCTGTCATGAAATACATTTTTTTGTTTTAATTTGATATACCTATCATCCATTAAAATATTTTCTTTCTTTTAGGTCCAAGTGATCCGGAAACTGTGAATCAGAATGGAGTTAACAATACGTATATGCAAGCCAGTAATAACGAAACCAATACAACGACTAGTGGGAATGCAGAGAAAACTGAAAAGACTGAATCATCCAAGCCAAAATCAAATGTCGATCTTCTTGCTGATCTTGACATAACGATTAATCATGCACCGCTTGTTCCTGAAATACATTCCACGGAAAAGGTGACGAAGGAGGAAAGTACAACGGAGAAGAGATTGAGCGCTAATACACCGGATCACGTGAAGGATGATGATGCCAGTAGTGATTCTGGGATACGTCTAGACGAGAAGAATGATAATTTGCAAATAGTATGGGACACATGGTATACAGACGTACAACCAAAGAAAGATCCGCTTGGGGATTCGACAGTTTTACAAAAATTTGCCATTGATATCGAGAAGTATGAAAAGTTCATTGATGGTTTGTTAGCTAAGACATTGAGTGGAGCTACTACTTTGGATCTTAAATGGAAGGAAGTGCGTGATTTTCAAGTAAGTAATTCTTTTTAATACTTATCACTGTGTCATAGTTAACTGTGGTTAATGTTATTTTTTATTTTGTCAGGAACGTGAAGCTACAAAGCAGACGACTAAATTGGCACAGAATAATCCTACTGCGAACAGAGTAACCGATTGTGTTCCTTATGATTCCACGATAGTAAAATTATTAAGATCTGACATAACCTCAACGTATATAAATGCGTCACATGTTAGGGACATTACGCAATGGACACCTGCAGCATTTATAGTTACCCAGGCGCCTATGCAACAAACTTTTGAAACGTTCTGGACAATGGTCTGGGAACAGGGGAGTGAGGTTATAGCCTGTCTAGCATCTGATGCGCAGGTAAGTGTCACTGATCAAATAATAGTCTATGTATTTCTTGAGCTAATTACTTTGATAAATACAAAAACAATAATTTTCGTTATAGTTGAACGGTGATATTTATTGGCCGACGGATGAGAACAAAGACTTAACTCTTGGTAGCTTCACTGTTTCCCTGAAAAACAGAGTTAATCATACCAACCACATTCAGAGAATCTTTTCTATAGCTCGAGAGGAATGCAAGACTCAGAGGACTGTAGTGCACATGCAGTTTGTCGCATGGCCATCGAAGTACGTGATTAATACTATTTATAACTTATGTCATACTTAATTAATTTTATTATTAATTATGCCGTTCATTTTTCAGTGGCTTTCCCAGTAGTCCTGGACCTTTACTTGCATTTACTACTGATGTTATATCTGAACAAGCTTTAAGACGTTGTGCTCCAAGGCCAATTGTTGTTCACTGTCTAACAGGTGGTACTCTTAGTGGTCTTTTCCTTCTAGCTGCTGCCACGGTGTGTCATGTTCGCGTTGGTCGTGGTATCGTCGATGTAGCACTTGTATTCTCCACCCTGGTGAAGTTTCGCAAATGTTTAGTTGATAAGGATTCATTACTCTTCGGTTATCGAATGGTTCTGTATCACGCTCAGGATGCTTTGATGAAACGTGGGTTCATTATACTTTGCACTTTCTAATTATCCTTAAATATATCTTACGTAAACAATTTATTGATACAGGTGGTATTTTATCATCGACAAGATCCACATTCGAAGGTTTCGAAGGAGTGAAAGGGGCATTGGGCAAAGTACGAAAGAAGACACAACATCGTCATCCTGCTGAAGATTTTCTTCACAATCTTGGAGTTGGAATGCAGCATGATATTGCAGGATCACAAGGTATTTTCGTTCAATCAATATTATATTCAGTGCTTATTATTGCAATTTAACTAAAGTGGCTGGTGCGCTTGATCTTTTGTATTATACCTAAGTGTGAATTGCCTAATTGTGGTAGGTGGAAAAGTAGGAGCTGGAACTGAAAATACGTCACAGTCATCTTCAACAAATTTCCAAGAGAAACCTGAGGAAGTTAAGCCAGTTGACCCTCTCAGTCAGCTGGATCCTATGTGGTCCATCAGAAGATAGTTTAATAGTACTATTAACGATTAATTTTATGTTTTGTATTATACCGTTGTAATTCTAAAAGGCGTTTCGAAATCATCAACAAATTATTTGCCAAGTTTATCGTTTTATCGTGCAAGAAACGCGTTGAAGAAGTACCAGAAGATACAGGACGTCCTTAATCGGTACACGTGGAAGTAAATACTTCGATTATTCTATGGAAATTACGTTACAGCGAAAACTATTTGACGCGTTAATTTATTATGTAAAAAATTAATTGTTCGCGTGATTTCCATTCGTTGAACATTATTAAGTAACTTGATATAAGGATTTGACAAGGCTTAGATATTATATATAAACATTTATACATATGGAAATGACTAGAAAAAATTTATTAATTTTACTGTCTTTTTCCACAATTAAGCTCTGTGTACATTGTTATACGTATAACGCAGATTATGAATTGGCATGATAACAAATTTGCAAGGAGGAAGACCATTACGGTACGTCATTATATTCGCCACAAACTCTAATGTGCTTTGCGTCACAGACCTTTTTGAAAGTTTCTTAAAGATTTTTCTATCAAAAGCAACGTAGGAAATAGGCCGCACTGTATATTTTATTGTTGGAGATGGTTCGCGCCACATTGAATTATTTTAGTACGACATATTCATGAAAGTAATGAGTTAATAATGGATCTATGCAGTTCAACATGAAAATGAAAATATATGTAATCATTCTTTTATTCTAAGCCAAATAAATGCTATAATCCTCATTCTACGAAATTATATAATCCGAATAGTAAACCAACGGACCAGGGCAATCGAACTCATTAGTAAATTAAAACTCATTAAAAGAAGTGTCCTATTTTACCTACCGTTGGTAAGTTATCACGATATTCATATCGGCAGGCATAATCAAGAAATTTTTCAATTTTTCTTTCACGAACTTGTTCGTAATCGTTGGCACTCTCAAGATTCAAAAGTGCTCGATCCATATTTTCTCCGATGTCAACTTTTGTGTGTACAATTGGTATCTCCCTACTGGTGAATGTCTAGTCTTGTTTATCTTCAGTTAATGCATATATTCCTTCAATAGATAATGAGATACCAACTTCCACTGGTCGAAACTGTGCAAAGGCACATGCGCCATCACCCGAAACGTAGCGACGCTCGTCATCTTGACTGGCAGTGGCGCGCAAAGTCGCCAGGCTGTTCAATGTAGTAGCCTGCCGGTGTGCACCGCGTTCGGGTGGCTTGTCGCATTGACGTACATTGACTGGTAGCCGTTGCGTCGAATCGACTTGCGTGATTTACAGTGTTCTAAAAATGTATTGAGGACCATATCGGATATACAAACGTGCACCGCGTATGTTACAGTGAAATAAAATTTCCCAGGATCATACTCATTGTCTCCTGGCAACTATGATCTACTGTCAGTGAAATGAAATTCAAAGTGTCCTGTGAGTATCCTGACAGAAGAAGTGTTTAATAAGAAACCCTGTCCCATGAGATCTGTCAAATATAAAATTTCACATAAAGCATTCGCCAAGGGTCAACGCTGGTTCCAGGAGAATATTTTAACCTGGACGAGCAGTGGAGAATTGGCGTGCCTGGTGAGTTGGAGTCCGTTGCTGCAGCCACGGTCATAGGTCACGCGGTGGCTCGAATGTCGAATACTTGAGGAAAAATTGAATCTCCACCGTGACAAGTATCCTATTTGAAGTAATAGATATTAGAACAGTTGTCATTCGATCGGGCACAAGATGACCGACCATCCTGATGCTCATCCTGGTTCCGAGGAGTGCTCACCCATGAATGTAGAGGATAACGATGATGAGCCGTCCAAGTTTCAAAATAAAAATAAAAAAAGAATGAAACGACCTAAGTGCAAACTCAATTCAGATGGATACATAAACCTCCAGGATATCTTACTCTCCTTCAATGGACCTATCAGCCAGGAACAGGCGTGGGCTCTGTGCTACCAGGCTGTCAAGAGCTTTTCGCGTTTGCCTCGCAGAGAGTATCAGCAAGTTGCTGAGCTCTCTCAGATACTTTTACATAAGGACGGGAACATCTTAGCTGATTGTAAGACCGGTGAGTAGATTAATTTAATATTATCTTACTTTTTATGTTATCAGGTAATTTCTCGTACATGCAGTTGTCATGTGCTCCTAGGTCATTCGTATTGTAATCGATTTTTTTCATTAGCTTCTTAGGATTAATCACTGTAATTACTTGTTTTTAGTCGAGTTGTTGTTCCGGTGGCAATGAGTGCCCTTGGACCGGATTCTTTCTCTCTTCCTCTCTCGCTCTCTGTCTCTCTTTATGTGTCGTTGCCATTGAAGTCCTTTCGAGCATTAATACGTTCATAGTGTCGTGCCAGTGATATTGTTAACTATCTTTGTTCGGTTCCTTGTATGTTTATTAACCTTTTTTTCTTATAATAATACAATCGTAATATGTTGTCATCCCTCGTAGACTGAGCTGACTCAGGAATAACCTAAAAACCAACTGTTTGCTTCGCGCACGAACTCAACCGACTTATCTAAACACCGATCAGAATCTAACCCGGTTTAGAAAATTAGTGACTGGTCGTTTAACGATTAATTTATTAAAACTCGTAGTTATTTGGTCACTTAGAAATTCATTGAGATATCACGTTGTGATCGTAAGTGTTAGTCATTTTTTTTTTCAAATTATTTAAGTGCTCGTAATAATTTACGGAAAATGTTTTGGAATTTTTTTGGTTATGTCATTAGATTGTTCCTTTTAGTGAGATATTCACATCACTTTAGCGATGTATCGTTCTCTTTCGCTCTTTGTCACGCTCGAAATTGATTTGACAAATTAAAACTTACCTTTTCGAATTAGCCTGCCAAAGATGGCGGCACAAAAGAGATTCCATTAAAAGGCTGTTTGTTTTTCCAGAAATGTACGTTAAGGTTACATGTTGTGCAATCAAACCTGGCTTATTTTTCTTATGTCATTCATATGCTAATTTCAAAATAAATCAGTATCGTTACTCATAATCATAGAATTATATAAGTCGCTACAGGAACTCTAGTGTAAATTACCCAGAAGACTCTGGTCAAACTCTTTCGATAATGGACACGCTTATACATAAAATCGTCCCCACAGTAATTTTTCTTATGATTTTTTTTTGCTTTTTCTCTTTCCTTCTCTCTAACGCACTTATATTCACACAAACATTTATCGCATTAGTCATTCCCCGCAATCCACTTTCCATAACGTGAATCGATTTTATATTCGTCAAAGCCTGTTTTAGCAAACGGGTTTTTTTTTCGTTGCGGTTTACCGGAAGAAATCTCAACGGCTGTCCCTTTGGAAGATCGGCAGGATCTATCTGCGCTAACGTCACATTATCTTTAAACTCCCAATTGCTACAAACATAACATTTTCGGATCGTGATTATTGAATATTATTTATCCAAAAACAAGCTCTCCTTAGTGGGACAGTAAACCGACTGAATTATTCAAGCCCAACAAAGCTGCATTCATACGATGACTAATGCTATGCGTCAAGTAAACACTTGATTAGGTTCGAGCGGGAAACAATACAGAAATTCAAATAGTAACAGCAGTATAATGATTTATTACAAAGTATCATAAATAATCGGTACGCTTATTCGAGTGTCACAACAAGTTTACTGTATCGTTCGGTAAAATATAGTTGTTAGTCTGACTAACACAGTAGCGTCGTTTTATTAGCCAGCGAGAAACGACGCCACGAATCCACTAATCCATTTCTTTTTAATCTATGCGATGTGAAGCTAATCTCTATAAGACAACATTTAATCGATCATCGGTATATTATCGTTCAGGCTACGTTCAGGTTCTTAAAATCGTATAATGCGAAGTAGCCATAATACGAGTATTATCAAAAGTAAGGTTAAAAAAACGTAACGTAGCTGTTGCCGAAAAGGCATCAGAGGATAAGCCTGACAGTGAGTCAACATAATCTGAAGTCAACAAGGTAAATTTGCGATTTTTTATTTTTAACTCGAACAGAAAATATACACGTAACTGTATTCGCACTGATAATTCTTAATTCGTCGTATCCGATCAATCTAAAATAACTTGGATCACCGATCATTCGTAGAAAAAAAATTCTTCCACGCAAGTTGAACTCCAAGCGAAAGATTGTCGTCGTACTATTTACGTTTACCTTGACTGTACACATTTCCAATTTTACAATTGTTATCTCTAGCCTGACCGTACTATTGTCAATCCAATTTTTACATTCGGATTCTCAATGAACGATCGACGGCATTATTCCTACTAAATCAGCTGTTTCCACGTGGTCACGTACACCAATGCGAATTTGCGTGAGCTGGGCAAGGTCGTCGTGTAATATCGACCAGTCGGAATGGCAGCTTTGCGGGGGAGTATAGCCTTGCGAGAGAAATAGGTGGCCGGGAGTTTGAGCCGGCGCTGCAGAGTCTCACCTCCTGGAGGCTTGGTCCTAATTGTTCAATATTGTCCAGGTTAGGTGCTTCGTACTCGTGGTACCCAGAGGGGGTTCCCATTTACCGTGAAAGGATTTGTACCGATTCTCACAGTATTTCTTTATCGTTTTTTATTATTCGCTATACCAAAGGCATACCGTTTTCGCATTAAAATCCAAGTAATGGATAAATTGGTGGGAATCGATTGATTTAATCCTTTTTCTTAGATTCACCGTTAATTCATGTTTTACGGATATTCATCCGTTTTAACATACCTTAGTCTCGCTAGTGCTTTTATTCAGTCGTGTATACGTATACACGATCTTGAATATTGAATGATGTATACATACATGTATATGTGTATATACCTTGACTGACAGCAAATTCGTATACTGTCCCAATAACAGGAATTACCGTGTCGAAAGCGTAACTATAGTAATTCCTGGGAAGGATTAACCTGGCCAATAGTAAATATAGAAAATTGGAGAAGATCAAGAGTGGGACGTGTTTGGAACGGTTCTTGGTAGTTCGGTCGGATGATAATTCGTTGGAGAGCCAAGAGACGTAGAGAGGAGGGGGACCGTGACTAGTAGTGAGTGCTCCCTGTTCAAGACGCGACGACCCCCCCCCCCCCCCCCCTTTCGCCAGATACACTTTTGACCTTATTTTCTTTTTTTCTTCTGGCAGAACAATTTCAGCCACAGCAGACAAGTTCAATGAGTTTGGAGGTAGCTACGATGACTAATAATTCGATTGATATTGTTTTTATTGGAGCTACCTTATCGGATTTCACGTAAATACTTACGATGATACCAAGGACTGGAATCAGACACGGCATCGTTCAGATAAACCGAAGGCGTTGGCCACTTAAAGTATTTTTCTAATATAAATATACGTGATGGAATAATTAAAAGAAAATATGTCCTTACCGAAAAAAAAAAATTTCTTTTATCAGAATCGTGGAGAAAAAAGATAAAGCAGTTCCCTACCTGCCCATCGATCGTGAGGATTTTCGTTGGATTCTGCTGAAAAGTATCCACTACCTGCTTCGGGTCCTACCTGTTCCCTTGGTCCATTCGTCAGTATCCTGGGATCAGATCAGCTCCATGGAAGAGACCATTTCCTTCTTATAAGGACCCGTTGAAACTATGGCCATGTACAGTCGAGAAGGAATAGCTTTCCAAACGTAGGCAGCGAGACCAAGGTAGCGGTGCCGGTGGAGAGAATAACACGGATACCGTGGGTAGCATGGTAGACATATAATTATATATATATATATATAATTTAATATATATATATATATAGTTAGTCAGGAATGAGAGACACTGGGACAGAGAGAGAGAGAGAGAGAGAGAGATGAATAACAGTCAGCTGGTCGAAACTGAACAACCTGTTCGTTCTTTCCTGGTCCTCCTGACCCTCTTTCGTTTCTCAGGCTTCTCCATCTCCTCCGGCTATTCCTCATTCCTCGAGCGAACCACTGTGACGACTATCATGCTCTCTTGCTCATGAGCCGCATGGCCGTACGCAATCAGTGCACTCGATAGTGTGGCCTGTCAGATAAAACATGACCTCGCAAGGACGATTGGTTTGGCGAATATCGATAAGACTTGCGACTAGAAGCTTTTACGAGAACCGTATGATTAATTTATAATCGCTTATTATTTATGTTTCAGGCTCCGAAGCTCCTCCGGTGTCCGAAAGGAAGGTGCGTGTGCTACATACTACTTTTGACCAGTCATTTGGACATTTAGGCTACAAGTCTAGAGAGACCGTTAAAATAAGACGTACCGAAGTAGTGCTTGGTATTATGGTTGCCGTAGCGTAAAGGCATTAGATTATAATATGCGTTTCCAG
>JARQSV010000120.1:321715-332604 GCA_030142285.1 Calameuta idolon
ATAAGACGTACCGAAGTAGTGCTTGGTATTATGGTTGCCGTAGCGTAAAGGCATTAGATTATAATATGCGTTTCCAGTGTGCCGGAGAGAATTTAGAATGATAGATCTCATACACGGTTGTTCGGTACAAACGCATCACCTGTGAATTATTTTACTTAGAAGAATCGTATGGACGCGTTAGACTCTGGTGATGGGTTTGGACTGAATAACCCGGTATGTACTTGGTCAGGAACAACGATACTTGAAATGTCTTTTGTGTAGAATCTGATGCGTGTCGGCGCTATTTTGCTCCCCTTTGGGAATCACAGGAATTCCGTCCTTCCGTTTCCGGCGGTTTTGTTTTGGCAGTTCTAGACGCGTTCTCGAACATCCGCACACGTGCATGACAGATTTTTAGTTTCATTTTACAATATTTTTTTCTCATTGTAAATTTCGAACACGTGTTTCTGTTTTGACGGAGAAACTTTTTTTGATCTCTTGGACGAACGAGCATGAAATTATTGTGAGATTTATGCTGTGATATTAAGATTTTATTGACTATAAAAGAAAAAAAGAGTTCAGCGAGGCTTCCGGTTAATCTTCTTTGAGTTCGTCAACCTGACTGCTGCTGAGCTGTTTTATTCCGCCGTTGTGTCATCGTAATCTTTACAACGTGCTCCAGGTCTTTCTAACGCCAGATGGCAGGACGCGCGATAAATCAGACTTTGAAACTTAAGAAAGACTAATTTACTAACTCGCTTTGAGTTACGGTAAAACTCGATGGTGAATTTATTAAGCCATCTTCAGCGTTAAATGAAAATACGTATTCACTTGCACCGGACTTCGTACATATTTGTTATTTTAAAATGGGCGTTAACGTACTTTCCGATTAGATTCATAGTGGTATGCATACTGAGACTTTATCGTTTCAACGATTTTATACGTACTATTGTAAAATTATACGAATAATGTTTCAGCCGTGCTTTAACGTTAACTCATACTTTTAATTGTTGGGCTGCTGGAAGAATTTATTTTTAAAAAATTTTATATACCGGATGACAAGGATTACTATACAGTCGGTTTCCGGTGAGAGAAAACTAGTAAAAGATGTTCAGCTTTTACGTATACGTATACAGGTTGGCTTGGAATGATGAATTGGCAAATTTACAGCTCTTTAGTCTTATGAGAATCAGGCATTCTTTTCCCAAGCGAGTACAGTTAGTCATAGTACATAGGTATAGGGTAATTATGCCATATGAAGAATTATACATGCTGCATCTCATATTCTTACAGTTAGTCTTCTCCCTGGGTATGATGATTTACGAGGCTTTGGACTTTGGCGTAGCTGAAAAGGAAGAGAGTCCCCTGTCTCCGGATTTGGAAGCTCTCATCTCGTTCATGACCAATTTTGGCAAGGGTACGTACGAAGCTGCCTGGAACAATCTTCGGTACACTTAAGTGACCCTTGCACATCATAGATACTCACTATTGACTATCGATATTGATTACAGCAGAGTCGGAATTGGATAACGATGAACGACTCCAGGAAACCGACGACGAGGGAATCGAGCGGGACTCTGGCGAAAGTGAACTGGATGAGCTCCCATTGCACGGAAACACAGACGTGTATGGAGTCGATAGAACCAGTGTCTGCTCCTTGGACAGTGTACTTAGAGTGAGTTAATTCTTTTGGATAATATCATTGAAAGAGACTCCTTTTAATTTAAAATGAACAGTTATAATTATTAGCCCGCTATTTCAGCTATGCACAAAGCACATGCAAGGCACTGACGAGCAGGCTGATGTACATTATCGTGCTGTAATTCGTGCACTGGTAGCCGAGGCGTTGGAACTCTCACAATTCTTGGAGAAGGTCGCTATCGAGAAGAAACGTACAATCTTCGACGACGGTGTTGATGCGGATGACACGACGCGACCCTTGCACGCTCTAGACTTCAAAGACTGGGTAAGAAGAACCTTGCGGTCGATTGACCGTCAAATACGTGAGAGTGCGCCTTAATGAAAAGTTAAACGTTATTTATTTGACATGCCATATATATTCATTGGACATTGTTTCTTCTTATAGACTGATATTAGGATTTGGCGAGCTATACAAGTATGTAGTAGTCTGTTGTATGGAAATTGAATTGAATGTCTTTAGAAACTCAATTGTTCCTTGCACGATTAACGTCTGGACGAATTCGAAGATGCATGGAGTCATTTTTCTTGACGTAACGTGAACGTCATATTTTTATTCAAGTTTTTACTATTTAGCTAACAGCGTGGCTGATCGGACGTCCGATTACATGTATATTATTATCGTGTAGTTTTGTGTTTCCTTGTAGGCTAGATTTTGGGTGCAAGTGATTGGCGAGCTCAGAAGGGGCGTGAAGCTGAAGAAGGTGGAAGCTGGGTTAGGAAAACGGGGCTCAATTCGTGGTCTTGGTAGAGGAGCCGAGTTCGAATTAACTCCGTACGAAATCCTTATGGATGACATCCGTGCCCGGCGTTACCGTCTTCGTAAAACTCCCACGCTATCCCCGCAGCTTCGAAAGGACGCTCACGCGGTTATTCTCGACTTTATACGAAGCAGACCACCCTTGAAGAAAGCATCCGAGAGGAAGTTACCGCCTCTCAAGAAGCAGTGCACACCACGAGAACTCCTTATGGAGAGCATAAAGAGGCCGCCTCGTCCTTTAAGACCGTCTCATGGCGTCGTTAACGGCAGAGGGCAGCAGTGTGACATTGCGGAAGCTTCGGAAAGATACGGTAAGAATATTTAAACAATTTAACCGATATAAATTTGCTGTTGATTTTTCGTTTATCAATAGCAGCTGACTGGGATCGATTGTTCCTGGACCGGTTAACTAAGACGTTTGATCCATCAGGAATCTCATTAATTACTGCGTCTCGTAACTATGAAACATTGTGGTTCGCGTATCACAGCTATCGGTTATCCCTCCGATCTCTCTTCCTGTGTACTAACGGACCGTGCGAATATTTCTTGCTCCAGTACTTTCTAAGATATTTCTCTACCTTTCACGAGGACTCCCACTGAATTTAGATTGGGAAGATCGTGAGATCCTTTGACTTCTATTATATGCGCGTTTTGGCGAACGTTCGTGACGTGAGCCAGAGGACTGGGGTTCGAGGATGACGAGGATACGAGTGTGATGGACAATAGTTGCCTCCGCATCGACTGGCGAAGGCAGCGAGTGGCGCAAGCGCAGTAACGGAAGCTGCGCGTTGCGAATGCGCAGCGTGAACCATACGTATATATATAGTGGTACGATGTATTCAATTGTACAGTGATGTAAAGGAAAACTGAAGAACTCCGCTTACTGCTGTTCGAGCGGCTAGATCGGTAGCTACCGCTCGGAACTGTGTATCATATTCTGGTTGGAAAATGATTCGCGGCCGATCATCGGCGTTTCTCCCACCTTGTCTACGCTTCTGTATTCTCCCTCTCGTCTCTCCTGTGAAAGCATAGAGTTCGCGCAGCACTGACCAGGAGTCACGATAATTAGGGGAACCGTTCTACGCCTGCTCGACCCCGGCTCCATCGTCTGCTTGACCGTACTCGAAACAGAGCATAGTCCTTAGTGAGAATTGTGATCGTGTCGTGCCTGACTTGGACTCAAAATTTTTTTTCCAAGACAAATCACACACTGCAGTCCCTCGTGCGTCAGCTGGTTCTATTGGCAGACGTGATGGGAACGTCGAGCTGAAATATGCGGCGCTGCCAGTGGAACGAAGAAAGGGAGAGTCTTGTCGTTGTCGATCAATAATGTTAGGCGAGTAGAACGTGGACCGAAATATCAACCGAGAGTAAAGTTAAAGAAGAAGTTTGATTTTTTTGTGAGAAAAAAAAATTTTGTGCAGCCGTACCTGGTCTTAATTTGAGTCCTGACTGTTCCTTTGTTCATATAGATTTTTTTTTTTTCTTTCTTCACTGGTGCTGCAGTGCTGCACGAACGTGATCAGGTTCGCGCGAAGGGGAACGATAATTTAAATCAAGAATACATATCCGCTGCATCTTAATGATCTTAGCTGAGTAACTGTAACTGGAGCTACGTTAGTCGGTCAAGTTGAAGGTGCCGAGGGTGGCCAAGGGTGGAGAAGCGCATTGGAGCGCACACGGGCGCAATCGAGCGCACAGCTCGTGCAACTGTAACGATGACTCATCCGGTTAGCCGTAAGAATCAGGGAAGGACAGGAGTGCACCAGTTGTACCGGGAAGGCAAGGGACGATTCTCTTAGCCGTTGATGGCATCGTCGAAGATCGGTGCGAAAGCTTAGGTGACGTTTACAATGCAAGTGGAAGTAAAAGTCGTCGTGGAGTGAGAATCAGCAGGATTCACGAAGAGGATATCGGTACCGGTGATCATTAGGAAAAGAAACACTCTAGGATGTTGCTGGCGGTCGGTGGAGAGTCTCGCAGGATTGTTCTTGGAGAAGTCCCACCAGCTCAGTCCGAACAGGAACAGGAGTCTGCTCAGGATGTTGCAGCTCAGTGGTTACAGTCGGATGGTCAGGAGCCTTCGTCAACAGCCGTATCCTCGACCTCGTCCTCGTTATCCGGACGTCCGTGCGCCACTTCCGGTAACAATGACTCGGCCGCGCCTTTCCCGGTTCCCCAGCCACGGCAGCGCTCCGAAAAACCTGAGGAGTTGCGTTCGCGCGCTATCAGGAATCGTAAGTCGCGTAGAAGACGCTTTAGAGTCACAGGTAATCATCGTTTGTCCTTCATTATTCTTCATACTCGTCCCACGTCTTCTGCTTCCGGTTGATTCGCGGCTGCGTCATATCCTCTCATCTGGACCTCTCGATGGAGAGAAGACCCTCATTCGGTCCAGCTAGTGGAACCTACATATGTTGTGGAAGGAGTGTCTATGCTCTGTCTGATGGAGACACGTTTACATTTATTTTACAGATCATGCTCAGGAAAATGCCAACGGGAAGGAGAATAGTTCAGGGATCACGCCAAAGTCTTTACGACGGGGATCAGCCGATCTTAGTCATGCAGTTCTCAGACAACCCAGGCGGTTGATACCCGTTGACTTTGATCTGAAGGTGAGGATGGGGGCTAATAGTGTATAAGATCGAAGTTCAGATCGTAGGAGCAGAGGATTCTTAAAAAAAATTTTACATGTTATGCACAGCTCGACGGAGGCGAGGAAGAGGATGATGAGGATGAGGAATTCGTGGTAACGAGGTTCGAGGACGAAGACGAGGCAGCGAATTACTGGCAGTCTAAGGGAGAGCTGGAGCGCAAACGTTTAGAGGACAATCGGCAGGATGACGAGGATGACAAGGAATCTGCAAATCCTTGGCGCAAAACCGGTGGTCTGCGTCTTACCAGGAACGAATATCATCGTTTCTGTGATGCGCAACTTGAATGTAATTAATTATATATTCAACAATACATAAATTATTCAATGGTTTCCAAAGCTGTGCAGTATGTTTATGTAATTGTCTATTTTTTTTTTTTTTATAACTAGCATACGACTTAGCGACACAGTGTCCATCGAGAAGAGCTTCTGCCCGGAAGCACGCGACAGCAACGAATCTTAGCCTGTCTTCGTTCGTTACCGGTACTACGTCACTTCCGCATTCAAGGCCTCATAGCCGTCAGCACCGACATGAAGGCATGTCTGGTACCATGAACTTGAGTCCTGGTCCCAGTCCAGGGTCTAGTTTAGGTCCAAGTCCAACAGTAAGTCCACGACCACGGGCAAGACCCAGGTCGAAGCCTAGTGGAAGTATTGAGGATAAGTCTAACGAAGATCAAAATGCCGAATGGCAGAAGGAGTCAGCAGACGAGCAAAAGCCATCGTTGGGCGACATGTTCCTGGATGAACGGCTGTCTCTAACGTTAGAGGAAATTGTGCACATTCGTAGCGTGCTCACAAAAGCCGAATTGGAGTCTCTTCCTGTGGAAGGTCGCGTAAAGGAAGATGTGGAGAAGAGACGCGTGTGCTTTCTGTGCTTAAAGACCAGGTTCGGATTGTTGGGACCCTGGGGACAGCGCTGTCGTCTCTGCGAGAGGACCGTCTGCGTTAAATGTTACTCTAAGGTAAAATGACAATCCATCCTCTACTGGCCATATATGTATACGCCATCCTCATAGCTGCTAGATAATTAATTCATACCGTTATAGATGCGAATTCCTACGGAGCACTTTTCCCACGTACCAGTAGTACTCCTATCGCCCGGACTTCTTCTCTCACCATCTTCATCAGAGCCTGACTCTGGAACTCGAAGTCCCTGGCTGAGACCTGTAGGAGGAGTTGGTTCCGCACCTGCTTCACCAGCTGCCAGGAGGCGTGATTCCGCAATGCGAAGCTCTACGCCAAGCTCCACTCCTATGATCACTCCAGCCGGTACGCCCACACCAGCTGGAACACAGACACCACCTCCTCACGGTCGACGGGATGATGATCCCGGATCTGTCGACAAAAGGTGGGCACCCACTGGAATACAAGTTGTATAAAAATTATTAGAAACCAATGTCTCAATTAGTATCTTCAGAGGTTACAGGAGTGCCGGAAGTCCTGCCAAACTATCAACAACGGCTGCTTTCAATGACCTCGGTGGGCTCAGCGCTGAGCAACGAGTGGCTGCTGAACGTCTACGAGGTGTCGCGATGGTCGTATGTCACGACTGTCGCATTATGGTCATTCAGATCATCAAGAGTTCAAGAACTACTCGTGCTACTATACGCAACAACGTTATTTCACGGCTTACCCTAAATCTATCACCTGTATACGTGTAAGCACCAGTCCCGGTGAGTCAGGTATCGACAATGCATCGTCACACCCAAGATAGAGTATCTCCTACTTAGGCTGTCCCATATTCGATGCCTGATATGTAATGTCGCTGGAATGGACATTCCACTATATAAGATTTTCGCGACACGTGTACCGAGGTCGGCCTAATCTAAGTAGACAGTTTAATCCTAGGATGCATCACGCGTCCGGATAAATATTCTTGATCGCATAAAGCGTTACTTTAAAGTTAAAGAAAATGAACAACAACAAAACGCGATATGTCCCCACTGTTTCCGTGAGACAGAAGGTGCGGGTTTATAATTTTTCTGTTTTAGGAAAGTACACAAATTATCTTACGGCACCAACATGCATATATATATATATTTTGCAATTAACATTCGATTGCTGTTCTTCTTCGGCTAATTACTAGAGAATAAGTAGCAGAAGGACAACAACGCGACGAAAGAGGCGAAAATAAAGTACGTACCTAAGGTCAGGCTTCGTACGTTTATGGTCGAGTGACTTATGTGTGCTCACTGGCCAAGTTAGGATGCTAATTGTATTTTTCTTTCCGTATCGGATTTTGTTTTCGAAATCCGCGATTAGATAATTCTGTAGAAATTGTATAAAAGATCGTGATAGGGTGGGTAAGAGACGGGGTCGGGATAAGGGGGGGGGGACCGCGTTATTTGGTCCCCTTGTGCTCTTTGGATGCAAACGCGTGGGATATGATATTTTTGGAAAACATTGTTGGCCATTAATGTCAATGTCGAGTCTTTATGATATATATGGTGCGAATGTGGTACGAAGAGTCGACCGACATTCTTTATTTTCGTATAGCGAGATTCCGGGTAGGCGGGTATAAGCGGTTATATAGGCACTATATTATATTATGGGATGTAAACAAGGGCGTAAAGTCCTTGCGCGATTACCGATTACTGATAACAATGATGATATCTCGGGTTCATGATAAAATAATCGTAAAAGTACATTCTCTCGTAATATATATATATGTGTATACATATATTGTATATATACACACATACACATCCACTCAAGAATTTACGCAGGCACATAGGGATTTTGTAAGAGATGTGAAAATTATTAGTAAAAGACAGTGCAAAAGAGAATAAACGTCGATACGCGTGTAGAGTTGTAAGTATGCGCGTGTGTGTATATACATATATATATACACGTATATTTAATTATTAAAGATTAATAATGTCGGACGGGTCTCTTAACGATAATTGTTACTCGTTCGAAATATCATCAGATGGTTATGGATGTAATTATATCTATGCCAGTATCGCGCTATCTGTATTATTAGGACGTTTAGGATCGCCCTGATAATGTTAAATATGATGATTATTAATCAGGTTGAGGCGAGGACCTTTGTCGAGGTGTCTTTTTCTTTATTCGTGTGAACTGTGGTTGGACTGTCATTAAGAAACTTACCGATGCAAGGAAAACTGATAGTTTCTCTCTCTAGTTTCATTTCATATTTATATTATTCATCAGTTAGGAGTATTCGTTACCTTGCAATCAACTAATAGCAATCATTATTGCATAAATACTTAAGTACATTCATGAGGTCTATTGCGTATACTGGGATTATTAATCAATTAAATCATTACAGTGGAAGCTAACGAGGCATCCTGATTAGTGTTAAATAATTTCCCAGGTTAGTGGGGACTAGTGCCACTTTGGAAAAGTCCTCAAAGAAATTATTCTATCGGGTAATCAGTAGCGAGACACAATTTTATTTTATGGGAAGTTTTAATTGATATTGGTTTGACCACAAGCATTGTTTTCATTGTCATCTGGTAATTTATTTGAATTGTTTAATAGTGTTCATTTATTTATTCCAACGAAAATGTATCATCGCACTTTAATACTAACAACGAATTAGAATGGCCACTGGAGCTGAATCAATAGAGTGAAACATTGAAAAATGTGGGGGAATGGGTATTGAGTTAGATTTCAGTGGTTTGAATTCTATTCTGCATACATATATCGTAGAGTCGATTAACGAATTTAACTTTTACTTAATCTTGTTAATTGTAGAATTTGTATTCTCAATATGATATGTTATGATCAATTGTAAAATATTTAATTTGTCATGCAGTCCTTGTTTAGTACAGGTGTAGTGCGTCCCCTAATTTATTATTTTGAAATGGAGTTCAATAATTCTGTCAATAGTCTCTTCGTGCCCCACTTATTTTGTACAAATATGTCGAACATGTGCATACATACACTTGTACATACATAACGTAGTACCTTATGCCAACAATGTAATTGTATAGTAATATTTAATTGAGACTTGTTTCTATTCAGTAACACGTCACTAATATGATCCTGAATATTATTTATTTTTTTGTATGTAAAAATAAATGAATTATCTATAAGCATGTTAAAACTATGCTGTAAATATATTAAAGTTGTAAAAATCATTTTCTAATTTCCATTTAGTCCTCGGTCAGCCAAGAAAATCATGACCAAATGAAATTAATGTACATGCGATTATTATATTTCAAAATGTAATATGAACTTTTCCGGAAATTCGTGTGGCTCTATTTTTTGGCATTCTTGAAAGTACTTTAAACTTTCTCACACTGTTTTATCCTTCTATATAGGATTACCTACAGTAGATACATAGGTCAATTAACTGGCTTAAGGTTGAAGTTCAAGAACTTCAACAGAGTGATACCTGGCATCTTTTTATCTTTCTCTCAGTAACGCTGGTAAAAAAAAGATAGATTGTGCCAAAATTATCCGGATTAAGGTCTTCCTAATGCATCCCTGTATCGTCGGTAAATTTACAAAATATATTCTCCCAATAATAGTTTACTTATAGTTCTAAGTATACACGGTAGCAATGTATCTAAAACAAATAAAATGCATTACTTCTTGCGATCAAAAGGTTACTGCGTATCTTGGGCCTCTCCATTGCGAGGAGCAACACTCTAACACGTCGCTTCTACTCAATGCCGCTTATTGCTCATGTAGCCGATAGACCGACGCCAGGCGTCTCAACCAGTCCCAACGCTGAGAAACTCCTCCACCAGAGATGAGCAGGGAGATGCACAACGGTACCGTTTTAGGCGATACCAAAATCGTAGCGGCGATTTCAGGAGCAGGATTTTATGATCACCGCCTCTGTCGGTAATGCATGTTCCGTCGTAGCCGAGCTGAACGTGATCATGAACGTGTAGCTTGGCGGGCAGAGATTCTCCGCAACTTATCGCTGGTTCCCCAGAGCGACCCTTAGAACCCTCCATAAGGGCATAAAGCCAGAAAGAAATAAGAAGAAGAAGGAGGAGAGAAAAAGAATTAAAAAATTAGTTGCACCGAAATATTGAAAATTCGAAAAATTGAATAAAGCTTTCCAGATACTGTTAAATATTATTGGGTCTTGATTTACTTTCAAAATTTATTCAAAATATAATATTGAGGCTAAATCACAATCTCGCAGAATATACGGAGTAGATAAAAATTGAATTGAAATTGTAGAATATCGAAAATGAATTACGTTTAAATTGAAATATTAATAAATAAGGTGTTTGTAACGTTAAAATAATTAATTAGAAATTGGAAATTCTGGCCAAGCATATTTAGAAGTACTGGAAGCTTTTCAAAATTGTGTGCGCGCAAATTCGTCGCGCAATGCTCGGCGAGTGGGGCAGGCGGAAAGTAAGGGGACCGCTCATTCATCCTCGAGCTGGTCTCCTATACTGGTCCCTTGGACGTACTCCTCTTACCCATTTTCAAACTTCTTTTTTTTTATGTTTATTTCCTTATCCTTCACTCTTTACTTTCTTACTTATCTCTTTTCTTATTTCTTCTCTACTTTTATAACTCTATTCCTTACTTTTCTACTTTATGAATTCTTTATTTCTATATTCTTTTCTGCCTTCTTGTCACACTCTGTTACCCCTCACTCCTCATTGTGCTTGTCTTGCCTGTTCTATTCCTTTAGTCGGGTCAAGCATATTCATTCGAGTAGTCATATAAGAGTAGTCACTCTGTTAGAGTAGCTAGACGTGAAGACCATGGTGTCGGGGGGTTGCCCTTCCGCCTCATCCGCTGAGCTTGCTCAGTGGGTCGGGCCCAAGTTGTGGTCGCAACAGGACCTTATGGGTC
>JARQSV010000121.1:0-34282 GCA_030142285.1 Calameuta idolon
AATTTAGCTTCAATTTTATATTTTGAATAAATTTTGAAAGTAAATCAAGATCCAATAATATGTAGTAAAGTATTTGGAAAGTTCTAAGGGTTGCTTTTGGAACCAACTGTGAGTAAGGGAGAACCATTACCCACCATGTTACCGTTTAGCACTGTACATACCATTCAAGCATGGAACTTTTACCCAGACGTTCTACATACTGTAGTCGATCCAGTCTCTATCGTATCAGAAGCAATCACGAGCAATCACAAGCTACAATAAGTTCCGTGAGCATGCGGTACTGCAGAGCGCGTATCCACACTAGGATGGAGGCAAGCGGATTCATCGATTGTCAAAGAGATGGCGCTGCATGTACTGCCCCCGGCCCCTACATGGAAAAACTCGGAACTAAATGCTTACCATGTTGTGGCATGTAATTCCCAAGTGCAGTAACAAAATTTTATATAAAATTAGAATAATAAACTATTGTACATTCTAGTCGTTACGACAGGCATACATATTGACTTTTATCTTTTAACAGCTTCACACGTTACATAACAGATGAAACATACTGTTACAGAAGATACAAATCTAAATTGTATTTATACCATCGCAGGTATAGTCCAAAGGAACGAGCTCTGCAAGATGGTAATAGTTGAGAAGCAGGGTTTGTCAGGGTTGACTTTACCATAATGAGTCAGCAGCTTGAGTACTCCTGAAACAGATGGCACCACGTTGAAATAAAACACTATACACATGTCTCACTAGGGGATGCAAGAATCTCATAAAACAAGAAATGCTCATTACACGAATGTCCTGGGGCACTAAAAATGTTGTAAACAAGAAAAAATAACGTCTTACGTTCACCACGATTCTCTGTAATCAACCCCAGTCCAATATTTCCACATATTCAAAGACACACTCGCGAAATATCATGCCTAATCCACAGTACAACCATTCTCGAAGCAATGAATATAATTTTACAGAATTACAAATGTCCAACAAGCCCATACGAGACCCGTACGAGAACTCTGATGCAGGGTGTGAAAAAAAAATAAATAAAAGAGACAAGAGGAGCAGGCTGCGTTGTAGAGGGATAGGCAAGAACGCAAGAGAATAATAATAACGTTGGTACTGTGATTCGCATAAAAATGTTACGCAGGATATTCGATTCGACGGCGCCCGGCAACGCCCCTTTAAAATTGTAGCGTCCCCTAACTCCTTTTTCACTGTGGACAATAGGGCACAACGTAGCGTACACACAATATGCTTTCATAGGCTTTTAACTGTGTTGTGCGCTATGCTGCGCGCAAGAAGAGGGTGCGGGAGTATATACGAAACGGGAAAGCTTGCGTCGCCATAATACCTCGCGCCGCAAGAATGTCATTATTCGGGGGATGGTATTGTGTCTCATTAAAATGCCTTCTTATTTTCCTAACGCACACCCGACACAAGGAGGATCCAACGGCCGTAGCGATTGTGGCGCCGCCACCCGAGGTGCGGGTGGACGTCAGAAGCAGATGAGAAAGAAAAAGTGGATGGAATTTCAAGACGGAGATAAAAAAAGAATAGGGGATGATTTTGTACACGGGGAATGAGAAAGGGGGGATGATAAAAATTTCCTTAAAAAAAAAATGGACGTCGAATAATTTCCCTTTGTTACTTTAATTTATCTCTTTAAATACTTTAAACAACTTTTACTCGGGGATAATTACTGTAAACATCTCTGACAACCCTTAACGAGTCACTTAACTTCTGTGTTATCAACTGAAACTTATCGACCAGAGTTTTTGCCTTTCGTGACACAGCATCATTTATACAATCTCGTTAGTGCTGATCAGTGCGTGTGCTCTATGCGTGTAACTATATATGTATATACAGTGATAACTTGAAATTACACAGCAGACTTAATAAAAATAGCGGACGGTACCCACCGGAAGTAAATTTACTAGTAGAAATCACGAATACCAACCCCGTCACGCACTCGACACAAAAAAAACCCTGAATTTCAAGCCGAAAAATGCTTAGTCCGAAAAAAAAAATTCATCGGCGTTAAACATACCCAGGAACCACCCCTACCAATTCGCGAAATCATTAAAAATCCCCAAAAAATAAGAAAAAAAAAGCCCATAATAACTACCCCTGTCAGAAGCAAGGGTAGGAAACATAACGCGAAAAGAAATAAGAGAAAACCGTTTGAGGAGTAAATGGAGGGTAAGGGCTGTATATCCGCCCTCAATTTAACACCATCACCAACCACGTTGAATAATAGTAATAATAATAGTGCTGGCAATAGCAAAGAGCCGATATAGGAATACCATTGGCAATACTATATACTAGGAAATGGCCTGTAGCACACTATACCATTGCTATAGTACACCAGACTATACTGTAATAGTTGGTACCAGCATCAGCAGCCCGCTGCCAGTGTACAATTACTCCCGATTGTTAAGTAAACACCTATTCAGGGGTGCAGAGCGCAACCCCGTCATTGGAACTGTCAAAATCACGGTCGTTATTGTCGCCGCATTGAAGAATAGCGTGAATTGCCGTGTTTGCCACGTTCATTGTTTACGTCATTGTTTACAGGCCGTGTGAGAGTAGGGGCGGTGAGAAGAGGGGGCGAGGGGTAGAAAGAGCCAAGAGTGGGGAGGGAGCACATATACCTATAGTAGTCGAAACGTCATTCTTGTGGTAATAGCGCCAGGGTTACTTGGTGCGAAAATATTGGTTAGGACTGACCCCGCAGGACGTCAACTAACCACCCTTGTAGCTGCCACCCGCGGAGGTAGGACGGTCGGTGGGCTACTGGTAGGGAGGTGAAAATATTTTGAGGGTGCTTTTACTTGGACTCACCGTGTACTTGGCTGTGTTGGCCACCTTCTCCGTATGAGGGGTTATGTCATGTCTATCTCTATGTGGACGCACTGACGCACTTCGACCTCCCCCCCCCGCCACCCCCCACTTTGACACCTTCTGTATATACTGCTTTATCCTTGTATCTATATATATAGATAGATAGAGACGTATTCGCGCTCGATTACAGCCTCCATGGGAGTTCGCCAGTGGGACCACTTCACGTTACGATTCTATTTCAATTCCTCCCGCAAACATAATTTATCTTCGGGACGTATTTGCACGACATATTGCCTGGCTCGTTGAACCGACAGATACGATGAGGAAAAACTTATGTTATGCGAATTCAATCGATCTCGAAGGCCTAGCTCGTGGTGTGTTCGATATTTATAGGATAGTTATTTTATTTATTTTCTTTTTTAATTTTCCTCCAAAAATTGCCAATTTTTCACGATAAGAATTGTTTTACGATACTTTGACAAAAAAAAATGAGGTAAGGATACTTTTATGATACTTACAAAGGAATATAGGTCTATGGTCATTTCAGGATGTATTTGTTGTTGGTGATAGTGTTATCGAACTCTTGGATATCATGGGGAGTTGGATAAAAATATGCCTCGAGGATATTACTATCTGTTATATGTATGGTAATAGCGGGAGCAGTAATAGTAGCAATGGGCGCAGCAAGTATAATCCAATAATCTTGTAAGTCGCATTCAAATACAGAACGAAGTGGAAGTTGAGGAAGAAGAGGACAACGAGTGACGTGGAAGCAGAGTAGCAGTAATGGTAGTGGTAGAAGAAGGAAGAGAAGCAGGAGAACGTCGTACATAGAGCCAAAGTGGAATGAGTAGTCGGTTGATTTTTATTTTCATTCCGCGAAACCAGTTCCGATGAAAGCCCAGACTGAGAAATAGTCTCACAATGCATATTGTGACTTGCCGGGCCCGACTGTATTACCTTCAAATGCATCCAACGCGCGTCTCACCGAGGTCCACTTTACAAATGAAAAAGAAAAATCCTGTATATGCGTCTACGAAGGCACTACACAGAGCCCAGTAACGTGTAGGGAGATGCAGAGTGGCGCCCGTGTGAGTTTACTGAATTTCCCGTCTTCTTTTTGGCAAATAAACGGCGCCACAATCGCATCGACAAGAGCCACGCTCGACCCTTGACATTTGAATTCATAACGGTGATTATGCTCCCGTGGTCAATTAAGCGTACAATTGACAATAAGCAGCGGCTACCGTGACAGTGAATTAATGCGGATACTTTATACTAAATGGGTATAGAAGCAAATAAGTAAATAAACGGGACAGTGACGGTTGGTTAGTACTGTAAGTGGATAGCTAGCTAGATAGGTTAGGTAGTGCTATTGCCAGTGACTGTACGCAGGAACAGTATCCGTTCATGGGGAACTATAGAGCGGATACCTAACTTAACACACACGGCGTCATTGTCTAGTATCTCATTGTGCTTTCGAACTATGGCCACGTTGTTGTGCACGCATCTCCATTGTCAAACACGACGCTCCGTTTAGACAGATACTGCCGGACAACGTTGGAGCGTTTAAGCATACCACCAATGCCAATAGGTGGCTATCGTTAACAAATTACACAGGTGGCAGGCTGTGGATACATTAGATAATAATATATTGATTGCGTTACTTACCCAGTCGGCCCACTCGTTAACGATAAATCTTGAGAGCACAGAGGAGTCAAAACGAAAGAAAAGAGAAGAGAGTTTGTGTATACAACGGCACCTGTCACTCGGCGTCCCACAATGCAACTGAAGGTATTTTAGTTACGCTACTTGCCGCAGCGCTGTCGAATTTTCGTATGGCTTCTTCGATGTACCGTGTGTACCGATAACATTACAGTATCGTTATTGTTGTATTGTGCATTACAGTCATGGCGCGTTACGCATGATCACGCGTTACCTGCATTGGCTTTTGTCTCGAGTAACGGGCGATGGCAGGCAGAGAGGATGCCAGAGGCTGTACCACGCAAGCTCGGAATACGAGGATGAGAGAACAAAATGGCGAATAACGGTGAACTCACGCCCAATACAATACCAGGGGGTGGTAACCAGACAATACAGAAGCCGAGTTCGTACTATATTTTCATGCTTTCTACTTCCTTCCTTTGCACCTTCTATTCTTGCGTCTGTAGTATTTTGCTTTATTTATTTTTCTTCTCTTTTTTTTTTTTTTTATTATTTTACATAGAATATACACACGATCATGTACCGCATCACGTAGCTCCTGTCTACCGGGTGAAAGATGGCGGTTGAGTATTTCCTGATGTTTCTCTGACTGCAGGTTGTGTACCATACGTGTGCAAATTCTCAACGGACAGACGCCGAGTCTCTCTACGGGATAGGAAACCGCAATCAATTTCCACGCTTGACAATGACTGTTGACAATATTGTTGTCGGGCGAAAATAATTAAATTAATGACAGCCGACGTAGAAAGACCGAGATGTAACGCGATTCAATGCTCGCCGGTACCCTTTCTAAAATACAAATCCCCCGCCACCCCTCCACTTCGCTCCTAAACTCCCTCCCCTCTTCACTCCAGTACAGTACCTACACTCAGGGCTTCCCTTCTAGTGGTGGTTCCTGGGTTTTGTACACTATATCTACTTTCTCTTCTCCGTATTCTCTGTCCTTTCTCTCCAGGCACTCTCTTGGCTACGAAGCATAATGGTATTCCGTCGTAGTACCAGTACATGAAAACAAGCACGAGGCCTACTGGAAAGTAATTATCTTAATGTCGACGAGCCTTCTTGAATATAAACGAGTGGCAAACGTTCCAGGAATGGGGTGGAGCATACTGGTTCCCCGTCGATGCCAGAAGACCGCGTAGACGTCTATGAGAATAGAAACGAAGATGATATTATTGTATGATACCGTTAGATTAATAGATAGTAATTAAAAAAAAAAAAAAAAATAGAAAAATTAACAAATAATTTATACCAGTCATAAACGACAGAAATAAAGATAAGGATCCTGGCTACCATGCGATATCATACATGAGATAACAAAAGCCTCCCCCCCCGCTCACGTTACAGTCCCAATGTCTAAGACCGTTATACACGGTGTCCTTAAATTCAATAAAATTTTTTCAATACCTCCGACGTCTCTTTTTATTCCATAAACTCGATGCCATTTTCCAATCTCAATTAGTCATTACGTCTCATAAAGGCCGCACAGCGATTCCAACACCGTCCTCCAAAGTCCCCTGGCACCAGTCGCGGCGATTGGGTTTCCCATTAATTACGTCTGCGCTCTCCTACGGTTTACGGTGTAGTTACGACGGAGGTTGTTACCCCATACGTTATGCGTACGCAGAGTCACGCACGCACGCATGCGGCAACTTTCAGATCCTGGGCAGGCAAGGCATCGAGGCAGACATAGAAGTAGGTAGGCTGCTAAATAAACAGGCATATAAATATATATTTATATATACTCTTATATATATATATATTAATACATAGGTAGAGCGAAGGGGGTGAACATGGTATAGGAATGGTTCGGGGGGGGGGGGGCACAGTCCAACCCCTATATCTATACACGTAACAGTCCCCCTCATCCCATCGAGAAAATCCAGAGAGGCAGTCGCTAATTACGCAACGCGTTCGAGCGTACGCGTCAGGGGGTGGGCTGGAGGGGTGGTTGGGGAGTGAGGGGGGGGGGGGGTTGAAAGCGAACAAGCATGATCCATGCGTGTCTCACTATACGCCTTTACGATTTGCCTATATAATCCATGGCCAAAGTATGTCGCTGCGATTGCCAGGCGCAATCATCCCCCCCCGCCACCCCCACCCGTCGTCGTCATCGAGAACGACTTAATTTGCAGGATTAACGTCGAACGTTATGGATAATCCCGTGCATCGAATTACGTACGCATGGGGTGTGATTTTCGACCCGTGAACTACCCCCGTACAGGTGATGCAGTATATACGTATAGTCGATACGCGTATACGTATAATATCGAAAGGGGGTGGTGGACGGAGGGGGTTAATTTTTTCTTCCCCTAATTAGGACGTTTCCGAATATTCCGTGAATCCTATCTGCTAGATTGACGCGAGGGTATGAAAAATAAAAAAAAATTGTTTCGAGCCTCCTTTCAAATTTCCCTCGCTTTTTCTTTTTCTAGGTCTCTCGTTCGCTCTGTGATTCTCCTCTGAAATACTATAAGCATTTATCCCGTGGATACGAAGCGAAGCGAGACGAGTCTATTGTCACGGTTCGCATTCCCGGATCCGATGGATTTCCTCGTTTTACGTAAAAGGAGTCTCGCGGATCCAATGGACGGGTTGCCACGGTATGGTATGCGTGTATATATATATATATATATATATATAGCGAATGAGGGATGAATTATTTCGTAAAACAAGGGATTTTCGTATAGGGCTGTATACGCGGTGGGATACTTAAATTACCTAGGATCCATCCTGGTATTCATAGGTGGGATAAGAGTATTGTCATCCCACGAGATTGTCTCGCAGACACCTCACTGGCACATGGTTTATTGGCGAAGTGATGGGATGACGGGGTGTAGTGGGGGGTGAACCGTCAGAATGAGTCAGGGGATTCACCCAATGAATTCTAGGGAGAGGACCTTTATTAGGTAGATAAGCGAGATGCGGCCGTAGCTATATAGACATATACTATAGATATGGCTGCCCATCCACAACGACGAGTGAGCTACCTCGTTTTACTCACTTCAATGCCTAATGGAATTGAGTTCTTGTAAGCGCCCCCCTCCCTGCCCCCACACGACTCCATCGAATAAGGTGCGGTGGCGACGGCTCTTGCCGAGGGCACGAAAAGGGGTTTCGTTGACAGGCCAGGGTTGTGGGAAGGAGAGGGACCTGGAGGAGGAGGAGGAGGAGGGGGGGGGGGTTAACTCGGCAGCTACAGCCCCACGCGGAGGGACAGCCGACGCCCCTGAAAGACCTAACGAAAGAGGGAGAGGGGGGATTGACGGTGATCGACGCCGTGAAAAGGGGGGGGGGAGGGAGGGTGGAAGGCATCGAGATAATTGGTATTTTGTCTCGCCGAATCTTTTGTCAGGGAGTTTTAATTGACTTGGAGATTTTTTTCAATACCAATTTGCAGCATCGTTCTGGGCTCCTTGTGAAGGTGATTGCGTAGTTAGTTTACTTTTTTTTTTTATTAATTTATAGCTATTTCGTCGTTATCATCTCACGTGGTTGACTTCGTGATTTTCCGAATGTTCCGAGAAACGCGTACAGGAGGATAAGGATTAGCAGGTATGTCAATGGTGAAAAAAATGTTTCTGAGAAATTTCGCAGTAAGACGTAATTTCGATCGCGGAGTTCGAGCGTCCCGGTGGAAAATGTCATGAGGCGCCAGCCATTCGTGATAAGAGTCAAGAGGGCGCTTGTAGGTATTTATGTAACGTAGGGTAAGATCGTATTTGAGTGTAGTGAGGTATACGAGGTTAATAAATAATAAGGGAATTCGCGAAATCGGAACGTAACTGCTTAAGGGTGGATTTGCGTATAGCGAAGCCTGAGGAAGGTTATGGAGTAATAGGGGGGAGGGGGCGGTGAGGTCAGAGGGTAAAATTTGACAAAGGACAAGCGGCGACTAATATAGTCACGTATATAGAAGGGCTTTATGCAGTGACATTGCCAGTGGAGAGTCCTGTGGGACAGCAGTGCTTGAAATTGAAGAAAAAAAAGGGGGGGAGGGTGCGTCCTCGGCATTGCTTTTTCGCCGTTGTTGCCTTTTCATTCTGATCCAAGTGGCTGCTGTCGAGAAATTTTTTTTTCTCTCCCTTCTTTCTTCCTCCACCTCTTACCTCTATTCTTTTATACGCTTTTTTTTTTGCTCCAGCATTGTCGCCCCCAGATTTCCCATAGGAACCGAACGAAGGGGATTTCGACGTCTATTGTTTTAAGGAGGATTCGAGCCCAGGAAAAGTTTACCGTCCCCTGACGACGCAACTGGCAAAGCCTTTGCACTGCTTTACTTGGCTAATGACAATGGCTACTACGACGCATCCCCTATACGGTATATCAAAAATTAGTTTTGTCATTGGGCTAATTTCTATTAGACTGATCAGAAGGTACGTTTACACCTACGTATAATTATAATATGTGAATATGTAAATTATCCGTGACAAGGGTCAGAGGACGGTAGTGTATATGATTTTGAAAAAAAAAAAAAAAATGATTTTGGTACAATTTGAAAATGTCGAAGATTTTGGGATTACTATTGTTTATTTTTTCACGGGTAGACAATTCATTTTGAAAACAGTGTACCATTGTGACGTTATTGACTTGAGTGACGATAAATGAAAAAAAATATAATGAACAGTTGAAAGGATCGAGGGATGAGTCGTAGGGGTTGAGCGATCATGTTATAGATATGCAAGTGGTCTATAGTGGGCTGATGACAGAGGGGGTGGTTGGGAGTCGAGCACAGTGGATGAAAATTGTGACACGGTTGAGAATGATAGGGGTTTTCTTGGTTACAAGGTAAAAAGTATTAATAACCCGATTTGCTTGTAAAACGATCGGACCTAACCTAGTGAAGCTCACTGTATTTCTCTAGTTCATCGTTCGGTGATCAATAGTAATAATTACAGCTACCGACAAGCTGAGAATCTGGTGGGGGATGAGTGTCCCTACGGTTGAACCAATGATGTCACGAGGGTTGCGCCGAGGGGTGTGGCGTCGGTGACGACGCTGGTTCCGCCTCGAAATGCCTCGAGGGCAAATCGGGAAGTGTCGGGCCAGTTCGTTCTCAGTCGACACCGGTACTCCCTTCGAGAACGTTGCAGAACGTATACGCTGCTTTAGCAGACATACAGAAAACAGTACTGGCTTCAGCAGTGGGTCTGTGCTGTGAAGTTGATGAGTAAAAGGGGGAAAACTGTTTGAATTAATTATTATTAATGATCGATTGTTAAATCTTAATAATACTTTACCACGAGGAACTGCCACACTGTAAGAGGCGAGCACGTGTCATCAGCGCTCCTATGAGCGAATGAGTTGAGCTGGACAGGAATTAAATCAAACCTGTGAACGTGAACGTGTAAGTGACATTTGGTTGAGTAGGATTTTGAAAAAGAAAATTCATAACTGTTACCTAGTGATAACAAGTGGACAAGAAGAAGAGCGCGGTGGAAGGTGCGATAGTAGCAGTAGAATCCAGGAATTCGTAAGGATTCCTTACCGGGACATCAAAATGATGAGTTCGCATACTCATCCTCATGGACATCCGCATCCTGGTTATGGTTTTCTGTCTGGAATGGAGTTTCACACGGTGCACCACATGGCCCAGGAAATGTCATCCGGACAGCAAGGATCCGCTGGCGTGAATGGTGCCGTTGGTGGTGGTGGAGGTGGTGCGCAAGAGCAGCACATAAAACGGCCCATGAACGCCTTTATGGTGTGGTCCAGGATTCAGCGGAAGAAGATCGCCCTGGATAACCCGAAGATGCACAATTCTGAAATATCAAAGAGGTTAGGCGCCGAATGGAAATTATTATCGGAGACAGACAAACGACCTTTCATCGACGAGGCGAAGAGATTACGTGCTATGCACATGAAGGAACATCCGGATTACAAGTATAGACCAAGAAGAAAGCCAAAAGCGTCTGTACCAGTGAATCCTGGTGGTAAGCCTGGTTCGATCAGTCCCGTCGGTAGCGGTCCAGGTGGTTTCGGAAGCTTTCCACTGCCGCACTACTTCGCCGCTTCAGCAGCACCCATGGGTCATCATCATCTAGACTTTCCGCCCTTGCCAACATACTTTGGATCAGCCTTCGACGCGGTTCATCTGAGCAAGCTCGTAGCCGGCGGTCAGGGTAACCCGTCTTCGGCGGCTGCGGCCGCGGCGGCCGCCGCCGACGCAGCCAACAACAACGCTGCTGCCGCGTCCGCAGCAGCCGTCGTAAGCAGCTTCTACTCGAGTCTCTACCCCACGACGACAACCTCGGCAGCAGCGGCCGCTGCTGCTGCGTCGAAACCTTATCATCCTGGTGGCGGTCCCAGCAGTGCCGTGGCTGCGGCCGCAGCCGCCGCGGCGCATCTCTCACCACATCTATTCTCCACGAATTCGCATTCGCTTTCCCCGCATCATCATCATCATCATCATCATCATCATCCTGGAGCCATTCATAACACACATACGTCGGCCACGACGACGACCTCCTCCTCCATGTCGATGCCATCCTCCCTCATGTTCCCGACGTCCACGACCTCAGGTTCAGCGGGGAGCATCGCCGGCTCCAGTAGCAGTCCTGGAAGTAGTCCTGGTGCTACGTCATTGGTATCCACGCCGACTAACTCATCCGGCACCACCCTTGACCTTGAACAATTACGAAGACCCGTGTCAGTTATCTTTTAGAATTTTCTCAATACTCCTCGTCCCACGGATATATGAATTTATCGTTAAGGACACCTTGTATACATGACTGCTGCGATTATCTCGTACGATGACAACGATCGCATAGTTAGCTGAGCACAATTTTTAATAACGATAAGTAAATGACGTATGGCCCGTGAAAAGGGTGCAGATGCAAAGAAAAAAGAGTTGTACTTGTATAAAAGGAGAAGGAAAAATTAATGAAATTTTAGTGCGCGGTGATCTGCTCAGCGGAACCGTTATCAAAATGTCCAAATTTAATCGTATTTAAAAAGCCCAATCCGAATTGTACAAATGTTATGTAGATTTTAAGTTGGTACCTCATGTCATATTTATATTATTTTTTATTAACATTACTTTGGAAATAAGTGCGTGCCCGCAAGTGTATTGGAGAGAATGAGAATGAATGAGCGTGAGAGAGAGATGGAATAGTATAATAAAAAAAATTATTAAGGATTATTTAGGACAAAAGTACACAACCCTCCCCAAAGTCGGTTATACCATAGAAACGATCTAGAAGCGCTAATTAAAATTTGTCTTAAATAATCTTGTGTGATTGAACGCAATGATAAGTACATAAATTGAAATATCAGTATTTGCTGTTGTTAAAGATTAATTTATGCACCCAATCGAATAGCATTACGTTTGCAACGTATAGGAGAGACAAAAAGTTTCTTTGATCGTGCTCCAATTCCTTAAGGTTAGTCCATATGTGAAATTTGGATTTGCCGCACGAGATAGGCATTTTTACATTTTAGCAACAACCACGAAGTCACCATGTACATTATGTTTGTTAATAAATTGTTATTATATGTTCATACCACGAATCCAATTGCCTTATTGATTAATCTCTTAATTCGCCGACGAAAGAGCGATGCAAGGATACTGAAGAGAAGAAGGAGAGGGAGAAGGGGGGGGGGGGAGGCTTGAAAAATTTATTTTTTAAATCCCCATAAATTGATCCGCGTGAGAAACCAAAATTCGGGCATTTAATCGAAAAATATCGAAGGGACGAAAAATCGACGTCAAAAAGGTGGCGTTCCGACGGTAGGGCTGAGGTAAATATTAATATAGAGAAGGGTCCAAGGGAAGTAAGGGCTCGCAACGGGATCGAAATACGAAAGGGATGAAAACTAAGGAAACTTCAGTAAGCAGTGCAAGCGCCCCCCCTCCCCATAAAAGGAAACAGCCAACAGAGCCAGCGGGGTTTCTCTGTATGAAAGGACAAAAAGGGTCCCGCGCGCCAATACAATTGCCCTCTAAACAGAGGGTAGTTATAGTGAAACGCAATGCGTAGGGGTGCCCCATAAAAGCAAAGGGTGGTCACCTCTGGGCTACACTCGCTTGGCACTCCTAGTAACCTCGGGGTGCTCACGGTGAGACTTTTTAGCCATTCAATGGCGCGCGAAGGGTTTAAGGGTGCGCGCACACCGTTTGACCCTAAGGACCACCCTCCGACTACTTTTGGTTTTCTCGTCACCTCTTACCGTCACCTATGCAGTTCAATCTAAGTAGCAATGATGTTTCTCGACACCCTTTTCCTTTTTTTTTTTCATCCCCTAGGATTTCGTTCATCAACGTGCACGTCTTCCACGTTGGTCCTCGATGACCTGCGCCCCATCGAACCGAACCTCGATCCCTTTGAATCTGGAGCTGAGCTGAAAAAAAAGGCAAAAACGACTGAAACAAGAGAACCATCGAAGAAGGACGAAAGGAGGGGTGGGTCGGGGGGTCGCAGGGTAATGGATAAAGGGGTAACGTACAATATCAAAAGGGTTCGGTCGAGTCTTCAATGGAACTTAATTTGGAAGTCGTATCGGGATCCGTGGACCCTTATTTCATGGAAACTTCTTAAGGGTTACGGCTCGTCTAAATTAGACGATTGTTTGTGCCCCGAATGCTTTCCTTTTGCGCCATCGCGATACCACGGCGAAACCCTTCTGCGACGCGTCGAAGGAAAAGGGTGAAAAATAGAAAAAAAAATCTATTTGTAACCGACGGCCCTCTAACCTCAAACGGAAGGGGTTGGCTGCTGTCAACTGGCTCACAGAGAAATCGAAACTCGTTCAGAAATGCCAGTGAGTACAGTTAGCTTTTTCTCTCAACCCCACCCCCCCTCCCTCCCTCCCCCCTCTTTTGATGACTTTCAAACGGATTTCGGTCTCTCGGAAAACTTTCAAACCATTCATCCCTTTCTGATCTGGAGCGAACCCCCCTTCGTCTACGAGTAAAAACCTTGGACTGTGTATTTACTCTTAGGAAATGGAAAAGTCTTGTTTTGTTCGTTTGTGATTACTTGAGAATTCTCTGATTCTCTCTTGTTCCTTCGGGAGAGAGTGAGATCAGAGTGGAATAATCCTTTGGCAGGACTTTGGCTTCTGCTATTTTGGGCAAGTACGAACAATCGTCAGGACCTTTGACGAGGATCGTTTGATGAATATGATCATTGTTCGTGGCAGCTCCATTGGGCATTAAGTGGATTTCTTAATTATTCAGTTGGCATTACTTACGCCTGCGTCACGTTGCCAACTTCTTGGCAAAGTTTTCATGAACCGACGGAGGTTACGCCTGGCTCGTGGATTCTTCTGTGAAAATAGAAAGGAGGTTAAGAGAAAAAGAAAATGTCAATCAGAAAGTAACTCCCAGAAGGAAGTACGCTCGCGGTTTTGAGAAACGTGAAAATCACATTGACATCCTGTGCTAACGGTATAAAGTAAAATTCAATGCGAATAAGAGGTAAAGTAGAATAATGGCGAAAGGTGTAAAGGAAAAGGGCACTGAGGTGCAATGCTAGTAAAATAATATACTCTATTAAAGTCTACCTGGTGTTCAGTATATAAAAAGCTTATTAAATATTAGGGCCATTGTACTAGCCTTACACCACGATACAATACTGAAAATTTGAATAATCCTCAGGTATGCATTAACAGGATACAATAAACATATGCCAATAATATTTCATACCTTTATCTATGCAGCAATAAAACTTGTATATGTCAATTGAAAATTGTATTTTAATCTTTTTATATCACCATTGTGCAATATTAGCTTAATTCGTGTGCACGCGCATGCGCAATCTCTATGGTGTCGTCGTTTGGTACATATTCTCGATATAGGAGATTTTCACGCGGCTTGTTAAGGTTATGTTGTGTTACGTTAACCGAGTGTCTAGAATTTCTGGAAACCGCACGAGTATGAGCCTTACGAGGGCGTAGAACTGCGAGAACTAATTAACTTTTGAGCAGAAAACTGGATACACTGCGTAGTCGAGTAATATACGTGTAGATGCACAAGATAAACATAAACCATTGGTAAACACCTACGCGGTTCAATTGACAGCGAGGTAAGTTCCAATATGTCGTCTGTGTACAAAGTTGCTCGCGTCCTTTGGCAGGGCTCTCCTTTATCGACGTGGATAATGGCCGATCGTGTTTCGTTGTAGGTGGCATTGACTGTATTAATTTACCGTTTGCGCAAAGGAGCTTCGCGTTTGGTGTAACAATGACAGCTATTGTTTTTTTCCCTTAAGTTCCTGCTTCTTCCCGCTATTGAGTATAATCGAGCGTTAATCGAAGTACAATTCGCGTAGCAGCGAACCGTGTCGAGTGCGGCATAATAATTCTTCTCTTATTAATTGACTAATTGTCTGGAGGAATAAATGGTGCGTCGAGACGTTTCGAAGATCTTTTTACCGCAAACATGTTTTTTATATAGAAATAACCGCGGTTATCCTCGAGCTTGGAAATATAGACGTGGGGTCAAAGGGGTACGTTTTTAATGGGGACCCCTCTCAAGTGACCTCGGTAAGGTTCCTTAGAAATTCCATATGTCTGAATGCACTGTCCGCCATTTTTACACGTATGTACTAATACGTGGTTACACGTTGTTTCATAAAGTGTAACAAGAGTGGTAGATGAGTGGGCGGTATTAATGCCTAGTAACATTTAAAAAAATTCTCTATGGATACCATAGGGTTACCGACAGTACAACTTCACGTAGGTATGTAAAAATACGAGTGGTTTCAAAGTATGTATTTTTTAATCTAGCTATATAGACTGTACAAACCTACAGTCTGGGCAGAGGGTCCTGAAGTGCTCTGTAGGTACATACAAATGTTTCTTTTCAGTATCGATGCTCAGCCAAGGAGAGGAGGGTTAAATTTGAACGGTTGCGCCACTTCGAAATGGCGTCGCGAGTCAAGATTCTACAGGGTTAAAGTAATATAATGGGTAGCGAGTATACTCGAGGACCTTCTTTCATTTTTCTCTTTTATTTACCTTCATTCCTGCCCTCCCCTCTTTCTCCTTTTTTTTTTTAAACGCTATTATGACCCGAACGTTCTTACGTTTCGCAGTGTCGAGTGCGACCGGGCGCGCATTGACCTTTGCCCTCACGCATGAAAACCCCAAAGGGGTCCTTTCCTCGAGTGGTTCGTATACCGCAAAATCAAAAGTAGATAACATCGTCCGTGGGTTTTTTTTTTTTCAAAGCGGGATAAAAAAGAAGGTATTTTTTCCGTCCCTTTAAAATAATCTGTGTTCGCATTTTTTTTTTCTAAATACGCTCTTTGTCCACAGGCGATGTTCAATTGCGTTGGCGGGAGATTCAAAAGAAAATAGAGTCATGGACCAAGCGCCTGGTATTGGCCGTAGGACAAATAGGAGGGTGTTCCGCATTTATGGGGTACACGGGGCTCTTATGGGAGAGTCCCATAAAGGTTGTGATACCGGGGTAGCAGACGTTTTCTCTCCGTTCCTGTAGCTGGGGCGATGATCGATGATGTGCTTAATGATATTTTATTAGAGACACTTTCGAGGGTCAATATGGAACACGATACGGATGAATAATAACTCGGTTACAATGTTACTTATTGGAATTAGCGGCAGATTGTCTCCCTCGTGATGTTTTGTATTCAGTTATTTATGGTGAGTTATATAAGTTGATGCGAGTACAATAAAAAAAAATTAAGATATCGATATCCAAAAAAATTGTTTAGCTCTATTTTTCTATTTAATAGTAAAAAATCAAATTTATATAGTCATCCCCATAGAGGCACTATTGGCTCTTGATGATTGGATCGTATCATCCAGGTACTTGACTATTTATACACAAATCCCGTATATCTTGACACGTGTGTACATGCGTCAACGCGATAACAAGATGTGTGATATTATTACGCGAGAATACATAACAAGGTGTTATTAGGCAAGAAGCGGAATAACAGATCCCCGAGCAAGGCTCGTGGTAGATACCCAAACCATCTTACGAGGGTGGTGGATGCACGAGACTATGATTAATGGTATTATCGTCCGGGATGCTGCGGATGGGGATGACTGGATGTGAAGCTTCTTCCTGAGGGAGTGGGAGACACGGATTTTCATGGTAAACACGTTCGTCCTCTCTTGACAATTATTACTCCTCGCCTGGTTCTTCTATAGGGACGTTAAAGGTAAGGAAATTGATACGGCAGCGCCCCTGGCGGCGAGAAATGGCAACTGAGGTGAGATTAATTTTTGTACGTCGCTCACAAGCGTTTCTGGGTAATTAATAAGGAAATGCAAATTAGGATAATATACATAGGATTAAATTAAACGAATTTCAATTGCCGAACAGATCTGTTACTATTAATTAATAAATTTCATAATTTTTAATCCATTTAGGCTCTTTTTCATATTCCATTTAGGCAAAGTGGCAAGGACTCTTTATACGTTATGTTCTATGCTTGCGCGTGCTGCTGCACAAACACGTGCGTAGGAATCGTAGTAATGCGAATTGGTCTTGACGTGGAATGGAAGTGGGGGACTAACACTAAGCCAGTCACCCTCCTAACAATCCCTCGAGTCAGTCACTCTCGCTAACACATATAAAACTCGAGCCGCGTTTAATTTTCGTAGACTCGAGAAAGACGTGAATCATTTCATTGTCTTTGTATATATACGGCGTATACGCAATACGCATTATGCTATACCTTCCCTATCGATATTACACTGCCTATACAGAAGTCTGTGCCCGACTATTGTGCGACCTCTCGAAATCCCTTTTCAGAGCATTCCAAACAATTGTGCCAGCATCTCGTCGACGGACCGTGACGCTGATAAAATCGATAGGGTGGAACCTGTAATTTTTTTTAATTTACCAAAATTATCACTTAACTAAGATAATAGAGAAAAAAAGAGGGTGGAAGAATAAAGTCGATTCGTGACCGGTCACTGGCATCTCGGATAACATTGGCAAACATGCTGGGGCACTGGGGATGAGGGGAACGACCAATGCCTTCTACATCATTCAATTCACAGATCCCATCCGACCATCTTGTCCAGCTAACGGAGCCCCTCATAATAACTTGGCTCTTCTGTAAGTAAAGAAAAAAGTCAACCAGCGACCAATAAAGCTTTTCTCAATAATATTATACCTTTGCCTACGTAGAGACGGGGGAGGGATAACTTTAATATGTCACATTTATGGCTGTTTGGTTTATTATGAGAGCCAACCCGTAAATGGTTTATTGGTCATTTCCGTAAAGATTCCCGTGCGATTTCGCCAGGACGAACCTGGCAACACAAACAGAGATAATTTTCCCGATTCAATTCATCTAACCTCAAAATCCTCAATTTCGAGTATGCGAGTAATTAATTTGAAAAATTCACAGACGCTATTTTGGATCGTGTTTTATTGAAAGCGTTATGTGTCTGAACGAAACAGCCAGAGACTGAAAACGGCTAATAATGCGATTCCATTCTGAACTCACTCAAGCTAAATAACGATTTGTACACCAAGTCGAATGGCCAATTGAAGTTTAACAAATAAAAATGGTCACGCCTTGTTCTGAAAAGACAGTTTGGATAAAAGTATAAAGGGGGCGACACGGGGTGGAAGGGACAAGGGAGGGACACAGGGCGAGAAGAGAGTCCCAAAGGACCTACAAGAGAGACCCTTAAGTTTAGGGCTTCCCCTTTTCAAAACTACACTTTCTAATATTTGCATAGAATAAGTCTCTTCGCAAAAGTAATCTCGTTATTTAAACGGTCGTTATACGACATGGTACGGACCATTGTTCGTCTAATTTTAACGCTCCTTTAGGAACACAGGGTCGTTCGCCTTCAGGGTTTCTTGGGCACGGACAACCGAAACAAACTTTGGAATAACGCGATTGTCCAAGTTTTCATTTCTTAACAGTTTTCGTTGAGGGCTGATTGGTGGGGAGCGGGCCCCACCTTTTTTTCACGGTGGTTTTCGGGCATCCTTTTGGACTTTCTTAGGACAGTACTGGGCCCTCTTGTACAAGGCCCTTGTCTACGGGGCCTTATATTTTGCCTTTCAATGGTACAAGCACAATCGGTACACTCTCATGCAGGCTATTTGGCAATTAGAACCGGCGGTCGTAGTTCCCGTCAACAACCGGGTCAATAAATAGTCAACAGTATACAGTTTTATGACAGTCATAAGGGCGTATTTCTATAGTCAAAGGATAATCCTATTTTCGAGCTTAGACCCTTTTCTTTTTTTTTTCTCCCCGAAAATTCGACAATTTCGCTACCCGACCTATCGAGGGGTGCACTTCTTTTTTTTTCATACAGTCGAATTTAATCACCGCCTGAGCCTTGTAGGTGACTAATTAATCCTGTTAATGACAGAACAAATTTATATTGGGTTAGATCAGATTTTATGATTAGATCGATCCTTCTAACGAGATTCATTAACTGGGTCTATTTTGGGCAACTATTGATTTTTAATTAATTTATTTAACAAATTTAATTGATTCTTAACGCTCATGGATTTAACGTTTGTGCCTCGTAAGCTGTACGTTGACTTTTTGTTGGAATAACGTTTATTGCACTTTGAGCAAAATAATTTGGTATTTCACGAAAATTTCAAATTTAACAAGGGGACAGGTATGTAATTACGATTTACAAATCCTCATTGAGGCTTACACGTTATTTTGCACCTAGAACAATTTCAATGACCACTAGAAAGGAGGGATCACACTTCTGAAAGGGAACTGTCTCACAATTAGCAACACTTCTTACTATTCATTTTATTTGTCAGTCTGCTGTTATACCGTTCTTCTAACGGGGTCAGCGATTAATGGAGAAAAAAAGAATTAGAGCGATATGACGAGCGCGTACAGTCCCGAAAAAAATGAAAGAAAAACTAATAGTATGATACAATGAAAAAAAAAAAAAGACGCGTTTCACGTATTAATAGATGAGAATTAATTAAAATTTCTTAAGATGCCTCAAGTCGTTTTCAAGATATAGCCAAAAAAGAGTGTAAAATTACGTAATATTATTCGTTATTACAATAACCATTTGTTGCCGTTTCCCAAAGTGTAATATAATTTATAGTATCACTTAACGTTACGCGTTAGGCATGTGCAATTTTTCATATTCACAAAGTGCCGTATAAATTAAAGAAAATGCCAAGTAATGCTCTATGTCGATATTTTAAAACAAATAAAAATTATGATCAATCAAAAATACATTTGTAAGAAGTTCACGTCGACGAAATGTGTCTTGGTTCACGATCAGAGTAAACGGTATGTCTGTCTCTTTCTTACGCATGTAAATCCCCATGAGCCTGTCTCTCTCGCACTCGTGGCAGTTATAGAAAAAGTCGAAAATTTCAAGATTTCTCTTTTCTAACCGCTCGATCAAATCGATCGCATACAAAAGTGACAGCAGAAACTGCTCGTCAATTCCGATTGCCAATATTTGACCAAAGCAATGTTTGACACTTGTCGTAATAATTGGCGCATTACGATAGGATAGCTGCGCTGTGTATTAGAGAATCGCGACGAGGAAAGTTGCCCTTTTGGAACAAACGTCTCGGGACCACTTGTTGCGCTTCAGACTGTCGGCCAGGTATTAGTAGACATTTACGAAAGTGCGAAAAATTTGGAATTTTCATATTTACTCAAAAATAATTGTTAGCTTTAAGTTAAGTCGTTTTTCTGATATTCCATGTACTTCTCATGATTTTTTCTTCTTTAATACAAGTAAAACTGGTTTCGAGAGGACTATAGTTATTTACTGGCGCAGTCACCATTTTGGTTTAAGGTGTGAGTTGTATATATTTTTTTTTTAATTAAACGCCATGAAATTCTTTGAATTTAAAATTCTTGTCACTTTCCAATGGAAATACGAGGGTTGATTCGTTTGGCTGGGCAGGTGACTGGGGGGGGGGGGGGTTGACTGGTTGGCACCCAGATGCATCTCAAAATAACGATTGTCTATATTCGCAGAGACGCCTCTAATTAACAGAGACGGTAATTAACGCTAATTGGATGATGCGATTATCTAAAAATCGCACATCACGTAATGCGTCTCTGAATACTCGTTTTACGCCTTTATAGGGATAAATGCTTAAAACAAGGTATAGGTTAGGTTAGTCGCAGATCGAACCTCAAACGAATAACATGCCAATCGAGTTTCCATGTGTTCGTTATCTACTGGTCCTTTTCAATGAGCGCGATAATTCGTGTAGTTTCAGTGATTAATCGAGCGTATGATCAAAGCCAGTGGAAAAATTCATATCCAAACGCGTCTGTAACGCGTCAGCCATTGACAGTATCGACATTTCGTCGTCCATTGAATCACTTCACATATTCATATACTGATCTGTCAAATATAAATTCTACAGAAAATATACAAGCCCAATGTTAAAAATTCGAAAAACTTCATTTGATAAACCGTGCAAATTTGTTGTAAAAAAAAAATAAATAAATAATACCTCAAATCCATTAAATAAAGTCTCATGCAACTGTGGAAAGGGAGTTTGCCAGGATTTTCCTATCCTCTGTGGCGACAAACGAGCCTTAAATTGATTGTACAAATATGACAGTGGGTCCAGTGGGGCCCGTTGGGTCCTGCGACTGACAAACGCCTTAAGATAATACTCGTTATCCAAGAGAACCAAGTGGGGCCCTTCTGTATATCCAGGCAGTCCGGTGTCTATATGCACCTCTTGGATCCTTTCACAGAATTTCGTCTAGCACACGCTCCTCCTGTCCACCTTCAATTTCCTGGAGGCAGGAAGGTGCCTCTTGATACTTGCTACTCGAGTAGCCTTCTTCTTCTCCAGCCACTTCTTCAGCTTCTGGTGGCTCTCACTATTTGCGTCTGTATACATACACAGCATCCACTGGCGTTAAACTCTTATACCACTCTTTATCTTTATGCCCATGCTTGCCTTGTTTACACTTCTATTAAAGACCGTCCATGGATATGGCTTTAGGAAGTCTAGAACTTGAAGAAAAAAATAAAAATAAAAGCCACATGCGTCTGCTACCGAAAATTCATATATTTTGTCATCAGTTGACTTATTCAAAATTTTTCAAAATACCTTCAAGCACCTTGCACACGTGCCACGCAAAATTTCACTAACGGTCCCTGTCACCCAGTTCAATTTTCAGACTGCCAGACCTCCATTACGAAAGAAACATCGTATCGCTCTCGCTCTGTGGGAATATAAAAGAAAGTCCAACCGATCAATCCTCAAGTAACGATGAAATCGTGAAGACGTCGTGGCTCAAACTTGAGTCAAGTTTACAAAGCACTGCGACCAGCGAGATGAGCTCAAGTATTCCAGGTACCTATGTAAACACGTGGCAGGATCCCAGTGGCAAGATGAACGGAGACGTCGCTGTTTGTAAATGATAATGACCATTAGAACGTTGGGCTAGGCAACGCGTTCCTTGTGTACGATGATTCTTCCACTTAGCGGAGTGACGAGAAGAGCTCCCGTCTTATGTTTGCCAGGCTATACTCCGAAGGACAGATTTTCGTTTGAGGAAAAAAAGGAGTAGCTGTTGCCGATGTCGATGCTAATGTTGCTCCAGCCTGCTGTAGGGATCCTGAAGATGAAGAGCAAAGGTTTATACAATAGATAAGGACACAAGTATCACGTAGAGTATCACTGTAGATGTTAGAGATTCGAGAGCCGTTCCGTCTGGACGTGTGAGGTCAGTATTAACTATACGTCAATGGTTTACGAGACAGGCCAAGCCAGTCAGCCAGGATTGCCAACCACGCGAACCAACTGGAACCGATGAACATGAATGTTGACGAGCGCCACATGTCCTTACGGTCTGGCTCATAATTGCCTCTAACCACTAGATACATTTTTATCTCAATATTAGACAGTTCTATATGTCTTTTCTCTATGGCAATACTTGCTTTACTTATTTCATTCAATATTCCCTTTTTTTTTTTTTATAATATTTTCAGCGATCACCTCAGCCCACGATAATATGACTTTATATCCAGTCTTCATAATGCTTAATGCTCGTCCACTCGTCCTTTATCATCTTCCTGGACCGACTTGTGCGGCCGACTCCTGCAGAGTTCAAAGGTCCCAGGACCGTGGCAAAAGTTATGTTTACGCGCGATCGGAACATAACGAGTCACGGATAACACGGCAGTATTCGCCAAGAAAGGACGTCCCGCTGCTTTCAGGACTTGCGTCATGCTTTACGGGGTACGTTCTGTGAAATATTATGAAATTATGCGCCGCCGGTACGTGGGGGTTGCGTGTGCCTGATCGAAGACTTTAAATGATCTAGGATACCAAGTGTCCTGTAGGATAGACCAATTAAAAACTGACGATGCGTATACATGCTTTATACGGTAGGTAAATAGATTTTTTAGAGAGAGAGTGATTTTACCATGTGGTTCGTGTCCGTACTGTCACTTCCCTTTGGGGGGGAAAAAAAATGTTAATTTCCTTTAACTTTCTGAACTCTCTTCAAACATCGATGCTCCTTGTGTTACGTTGCCACGTGAAGATGTCGAATTTTACACCGGTGCGTTAATTACATTAGAATCGATTGCTTCTGCCTGTCCTCTTCTTTATCATTGAAATTTCATTGACAAATAAATTTATCGTTTTATACCATACGACAGTGGATACTTATACTCCGTCTTCCTGCAAGCAAAGTAAAAAAAAAATATATATATATAAGCATAGTTAAAATAAAACCATAAACTAAAAATCTCTAAGACATACCGAAATACAAGAAAGTCCAAGGGAAGAAGAGACGCGAGAAGAGGAAGATGAGTCAAAGGAAGAAGAGGCAGCTAGCCGGGAATAATCACTGAGAATGTAAAGGGGTCAGAAAGCAAGCCCTGAAATATTCGCAGATGCATAAAGACGTGAAATATGGCCGCATGAATCAGCTGCTCTTGCCGCGGAGTGAACGGGTCCGCGGGAGGGTTTGACAATATCCTCGCGCGGCATTCTGCGCGGATTAGCGCCTCGAGGTTTTATGGGCCATTTTGTTTATGCACGGACGGGGCAAGGTTGCCTTCTTTCGCACACACGTGCACCAAAGACTGGCGCACGAGCGTCCCTAACCTCTACGAACGTTTCAAGTATGCACTCCTCGGGACTATCGTACGAGCCGAAGCCAGACCGCAGAGACTCTTGGGACGTTTCGGTCGATCATTGAAAACTGTACGAGAAGTACCTACCAAAGTGTCCCGTTTGATAGCGACCGTGTGTGGCTTGTCCATTTCAATTAGTTTAGAATTCACCCGCTAAGCGCTATTGTAGAGGGCGCCAGAGTCGTTGAGGTTAGTAATGAAATCAGACGCATAAAAGTGAGAGACAGATAAATGACAGAGATGGTATATGAGATTTTTCAAGGTTCGAACAGGACGGTGGGGGAACGCACAATTCATAGAACAGTTCCGACGGTACCTTTGCGGATTAATGTGACAATGGCGGAAGCCCATCGACTGGAGAGAGAAGGAATATATATATATTGGATGCGACGCATTCGGTGCACGTTGTACGTGCACACGAGTGAACTGGTGTACGGGTCGCTCGGTGTACACGATTTGAGGGACAATGGACCCAGTTCCGAACAATAAAATACAAGAGCGTCACAAAGCAGGGATCAGCGAAACAACAAGCGGTTTCACTCGGCTCCAATGCGGATTACAGGCAGATGCTTCGTTGCGTTGCGTTGCGTTTGGATTTGCTTCCCCTCCCTGCCTATCTACCTTGGCCTACCCGATTAGTTGCGTTTCCTACGTTCTACACGTTCCGAATACCGAAATCCGCCCACTGACAATTGACAGACGCTATCGGCTGCTGGGTACCGGTGTTGCCGCTCTTAAAAGGTATTTAGTATACCTACGGTATGTCTGTGTCGATGAGCTCTTATACATATGATAATTAGCGGTGTCCCAAATCGATTAAATGGGATTTAATATACACATTTGACAGGGGGTGTTTATTAAATCTAATGCTATTTAGAATTGGGTGGGGTTGAAATACTTTGATATCTACGGGGTGTATTTTAAATGTCTGTCAATGAGATATCTGTTGAATGTTGATGCAGGGAAAATAGAATTTTTTTTTCTGAATGCGAGAGAGAGAGAGAGAGACTCAAGAGTGAAATTAAAATTGGAAAATGACGAGAGTACGATGCAATTTCCCTGGCAAGTTAAAAGCGAGCGATAATGCCGATCGATAAGGGCGACATATCGTCTCTACTCCCGGCCAGGAACAGTGCAAGCGATAGGATCGCTCTCGTGAAAATCCCAGACGTAAAAGTGACACGTAGGAAATTAAAAAGATAGTATTTTAAATTGAAAAAAGAAGTGGTCACAATGTACTTTCGCTGGGCGGCGAGCGAGGGTGAATCTGGATGCGATTGGCGGTGGTGGTGGTGGTGGAGGTGGTTACTGGTGGAGGATGAAGAATGGCGGTTGTCGAAGAGGAAAAGCCGTGCTCCACTCCTAGGAGAACCAGGAAGTCAATGGTAGCTAAAAACGAAAGAAAGGACTCTGGTAATTAACGGTTTAAATTGGATCTCAGCTGGGCGACTTATTGCCGATTGTCGGCACCAGGAAGACGACATAGCAAAATCAAGAACAAAATTGCTTTAGCACACCGAGTGTACCACACTACGTCATTGTAGCTGGGACAGATTATCCTCTTTATCCTAGCAAGAATCGAACCACTAGAGACGATTACCAGCTTCTTACTCACCCGATACAGAATAAATGTTACTTCAATTTTTTACCTCTATTTTACTTCACATAACTCACTCATCTTACGTCTCTACAATTACAAATTGATTTTAGTACCCAGGTCATTTTATCTTACCTGAAAAAAAAAAATAATTTTATTCCATGTAACTTTGCAGTCGCAATGATTATCCTTGTACTTATCTGATTTCCAGCATTGTAACTGCGTAGGATCCTGGTCCATGGGTATTGTCATGATTTCGCGAGGAGTAAAATGCAGCGATAAGAATGCGAGCGAGAAAGACAGAGAAAGAAGTGTATATAAAGAGAGAGAGAGAGAGAAGGCAGACCTCAATCGAACTTTCTAGAAGGGATTGAACAACCGTTTTCTAATTACCAGTTTATCGGACCGGACTCCTCCCTGTTTCTCTTTTGGTTTACTCCCTTTTCCTACATCGGTGAGAGTTCGCTCCATCCAATGTAGTCCCTCAGGAGCCCAGCCTGATCCTCACCCTAAACCCACAGACCATCCCCATGCCCCAGTGTCTCCCCATCTATCAGCAGAGTCCACTTGGATTTCATCGCTTTCGTTAGCCTTCGCCAAACTCCGTTAGAATCTCTAGCATACAAGCAGAGATGCTATCGGACGAGATGAGATGAGATGAGAGGCAATGCTGGAGCCAGAGGGTTATAGAGTAGCAGAAGAGAGTACAATTAAACTCAATCCTATACAAGTTGTTTTTCTTTTGATTCGCCTCGCTCCCTCACATGACAATTCCAATTTAACCCGCCAACTGACTCCGGACTCTTGCCATTCCTCTCTCTCACTCTCCTCTCCCACGCTACCTCATACCTCACTCACTGTGTCCCCATACCCAAGCCAGGAGCACGGCCCTTTCCACTTTCTAAAGGGAACAGAAGGGCTGCTGACTTTTCGACATTTCAATCAGACATGAACCATCCTCCACATTACCTCCCAGTCGAACCAGGAACGGAATGGACCGAACTGGACTGGTTCCCTCTAGTCTCTCTTGATTTCAGCCAATTCGTACTATTCCTGTGTTACTCGTTCAGTAACTCACTCACTCACTCACTCTGACTGCCATTTCTAGTCCGGGTTCTACTTTTCTCTCTCTCTGAATTTCCTTCTCTCTCTCTCTCTCTCTCGCTCCCCGAATTCAATGCATGTTTTAATGAAACACTGCTGGCCCGCTGCCCATTGTCAGTAGCATTGTTACCTAGATGACTGGTCGATCGGAGGCCTCGCGCTTTTGTACCACCGGCAACCTTCTGCTCCCCCACAACGTCGACCGAACCAACGAATAATCCATCCATCCTCCAAACTCGCCCCCAGGACTCAGTGGTCCTATCAGTATTTTGGAAAACGTCCAGGGCAACAACATCAACGACCTCAACAGCGAGCGGGGCCACCGGCACTAGGAACACCAGTTACTGGGTAACAATAATCCACGAAGACCTGAACTTTCAGGGACAAGGCACCGTGTGCGGGCCCGATGGCTGAATCCGTCGGACCTACGAATGGAATTCAAGGATCGAACGTCAGTTTCAAGCGGAATCAAAGGAAAAGAGAAACGTATAAATTCAGACTGATCTTGCGTGCACCTGGATAATTTGGAGTTACTGGAAAATTTCATTTGTCAGCTTCTTATCTGGGAGTTTGCTTTACTTTCCTGCTGGACCGCATTCACTGACTCATCATATTCGCACGAGACAGCCATGAAACGGCCCGAAGAAACGGTTCGCGTTATGCGATTCTCTACGCTAATAACTTCTTTGTCAGATGTGTCGGGCGCTGCAGTTTTGCCTCGGCTGCTGAAATAACGATCTAATTCGCCGAAGGAAACAAAGATCCTATAGCTTGAAGGTTCGTGCTGCGTTGTTCAACCTGAGGAAACCATATTTCTTTTTTCTTTTACACAGTATGGGCATTGCTTTTCTTTTATTCTATCTGGACGCTCCCATACCTACCTCGTCCCTCTTCCCGATAAACTTGCATCTGAAGATTCTCCCACGAATATTCCCCAAAAAAAGATGGGGTCCAACATTCCTGAGATGATATTCCAAAAAGTTGACAGGAACTTCCACTGCGGTCAAGAAAATTTTTTTAAGGAATTTTACTAATATGACAATTCTTTTCCTTGTCTGGTATAAATTATATATATTTAACAAATATTTGCGTGATGAAAATAAAAAAAAAATTCATTGCTACACAGGCTCCAATCTGTATTTCTGTTATTGTTTGTTTAGCATATGGATTATCGGCAGCTCGTCAGCTCTTCGAATTCCACCTGAAAATATGTCGGAGGCCTTGCGTTTTTCATTGTGGTCCAGAATGATGACAGCCGACGGTTCGCGTTCTTTTCTACGGGGAATGTGTACTCATTGTTGCCAACAGTCCGCGTTGCATAATAAAAATTCCGTTCGATAAATCGCGCCTCTGCGCACGGCCAGGGGTATTGTCTAGTGCGTGCAGGAGTGGTTGCGGAAGGAGGTGCGAGGAGAAGAGTAGAGAATAATGAGAGAGAAAGAGAAAGACAGTGTCAAAGTATAAAAGAGTAAAGCAATGAGTACGCTGTGAGAATTCGTGAAGCGACTGTCGAGACAGAATGAATTAATATATTCGATCGTGTCGTATAGACAATACGATCCCCTTAAGGTACAGAGAATATTAACTGTCAAAAATAAAGGTTGGTATCTGTTGCTCGAAAAAAGGAGGAAACGAAAGATTGAAGAAGGAATTAGAATAATTAGAGACAAGAAAGACGTAGAATATGTATTGTAAGTAGGCACCAGAAGATTGTGTCTATTATGGGCCGTTTCTAAGAAAATAAAGAAGAAAGAGAGAAAGAGTAGAGCGCGGGACATGAATTAGAAGGAATAGAAAGGCGGTGATTTCTTGTGTAAGAAAAAAGAGAGAAAAAAGAAAAAAAAAGAACAAAGCTTGCAAAGGTGCTACGCTTCGTTCGTGATACTTCGAACGAAGGTTAATCGCCGGATCTTTTCACACCTGAGTAACAATGGCTACCGTCAATGGGTCATCATGTTGGTATCCATGAAACAGGCTATTGTCTATTAGGTCGTGGAAGGGAAGCTGGTTATTAAGACGTTAAAAATTGGAAATTAATTAAATAAATACCAGAGGCTACGCTCGGCGTTATTATACATACACCTAGGCTGAACCGTGACGTATTATGTGTCCAGGCGTTAATGGTGGTTTTCTGGCGTGTCGAAAGGTCCCATAATAAGGTCCAAGGATTCCAACAGCCACTGCGATACAGCTACGTTTAGTTTTTAACCCGTGAAAAGAGGAATTTCCTGGAAAGGCATGTAAAGCGTTAGTAGGTGGAAGCACGCAACCGGAACTCAAAGATAAAACTGGACATACCATAACGGATGGTTCCGGTAGACCCTTTTGAGGAAACAAAGTTCATTCAAAAAATAAATAAGAACAACACCGATCAGGTAGGTCGGTTCCCATAGACGTTTATCCCAAATCTTCAAAACGTCCTGGCGAGCATCGACAAGCTCGCCCGTGGAAACTGTCACTGTTTATATACAATGGCTAGGAATCCCGTTTCGTGAAAGAATAAAAGGACATTATCCCAAGGGAAAGGGACAAGTCCCAGGACGGGGAGGAAGTGAACGAGAATTCTCGAGGATCTCGTAGACTTCGAACGAAGCCATGTTTTGAGCATTGTGGCACCGAGATAATGCCGACGGCCCTGAAGGAATTGTCACCAGGTGTCACGACGATCACCCTCCTTCTCGTGTTTACCTCATTCTTATTCTCTTTCACTATTTCACTTCTCCGCCCGCACAAATCAAAAGCCCGAGCGCGTTCTAAGATTCTCTAATTCCTAGCCTAACTTAACGAAGCGTACCTTTACAAGATCACGTAACCTCTCAGCCATTCTCCGAGTGTCACTGTATGCACATTTTCACATCCGATTTTTCTGTCTCTTCCGTTTACTCGGCGCAGGAGTTGCAAGAAGGGGTTACGTGCATAAATGTAGATACGGGCGGGCAGGCGTTGGTACGCAAAAGGAACGAACTGGCTCTAATTAAGTAAATGCCTCGGAGCTGCTGCTCCTCTTGCCGACAGACAATGTTCGCAGTTTCGCACCCTTGCGGCGCCTACAGCAACTACTCACACCCGCCGTTAGTCCCCGGAGCCCAGTTTCCTCTTCCATCAGCCCGTCGCGTAGTTCGCTTTAATTAAATGCTTTCACGGCACGATTTTAGAGCCAGTGAGCGAACTGATATAAAGACAGCCTAAGGATCGCGAGGTGTCAGCCTAGAAGAGTTTCAGCGTGACGTGAGATCACAAGAGCACGTGCAGTCACCGTGTGTCCATCGCCAGCGCCCACCTCCGCTCGTGACAACCCTTTCTTTATGAAGCTTCGGGCAGAGGGTTCCTTTCTCGACAAAAATAAAACTCACACAGCGAGGTAAGTCCCGTCTTCAACTCGCTTTGCTGACTTTTTTCCTGGCGCTTCCTTTTACGTTAGACGTTACGTTAGTGCCTATTCTAACCGCTAGGTGGCGCATCGAGCGCTCTTACACTACACATTTTTCTCGGACACGTTTGCGCGTCACGCGAAGGTTAACTTTCATCGTCAGGTAACGAAACTTTGTTGCATCCATATTCCGTATTAATAATTATTTCACGAAATTGACAAATGGTAATTTAATACCCGACGTTCATTCGACACCCGTGGATAAAGAAGCTTGGAAAACGTAGACTTCAAAGCCTCTACGCCAATTACGTTGGGCATAACGGCGCTCTCTCGATGCTCTCTCGTCTCTCCTCTCTCAGCACGCTTCCCGACGCGTTTAACGCTTATATTAGTATTCAGAGAGCGAGACTCTCGCTCACTTACCCTTTCTCAGTCGCTCAGAGTTTTTCGCAGTCGCGTCGCGAATCGCGGTGGCGTTCGCCCGTTCGTCGGGGCGTTTCTCACCCTCGTCGTCTAATTCGTCATTTTGCCAGGGACAAAGTGACGCACAGTGCGAAAATATGTAGGCTGAATGGCCGCAGTGGAGTCGCACTAACCGGCTTACGGCTGATGCCGAGGCCGCGGCGCTAATTGGCATTGAAAAAAGGTGCTGACGATAGCTAAGTACCCACCTACGTTACCTACGCTTCCTGCCGACCTCATATTACGCCACCTACCCTAACTTTGCTAAATCAGAGAGAGAGAGAGACAGAACGAGTGAGTACGATAAAAAGAGAGAGAACAAGTAGAAAAGCACCACCAGCAGTATTCCTCCCGTCAGTAGTACCCTACCTACCGGCAGCCAGTCGTAACACCCCCCTGCTCCTCTTTCTCTTTTATTTTTCATTTTTTTTCTCTCTTTCATTCTCCTCCCCTCTGCTTACCACTAGTCCTCTTCGACTTTACCGGTAACCCTACGGCTTTCTCTGACTTTTGCCAGACCTGCAAGCTCGACAACCGTCATTCGTATACCCGCGAGTCAACACCGTCAAACATCGAAGTACAGTGGGCGTAAAAAAAAATACAGAGAGAGACAGAGAAAAACATTCGAGCCGATTCGCACAGCGACAAACGCAGCGGCTCCGCCGCAAACGGTTCAAAGGTGCAAAAATCCTGTGCGAGAGCACAAAACACGTGTAATTAATTAAACGAGAGTCGACGCCGACGTGGGGGGGGAAATTTCCTCCCGTCGGCGGTTCCGGCCGTCCGGCTCGGGTTGCGGCCTCCCTCTCTTCGGGGTAGCACGCGACTCTGACCGCATCCGCTCCTGAATTATATATAGGTATATACCAGCCTACTTTGTATGTTTGCAACGAGGCCCCGACCCGCTCAGCCCCCCGTGAAAAAAAGGTACCAAAGCCATAAGAAAAAGGCAGAAACGCCGGTAAAGGACTTTGGCGGGGGTCTGGTGGGGTCGGAGGGGGTTGAGGTTACAAGTGAAAGGCCAAAGGTGGTTGCGGAAGTGGTGGTAGCGTTTGTCATGCTGGAAGGTTCACTCCGGGGGGGCCTACTACTCGTACAGGTTTGTCTTGAGCACGGTCACCGTTAGTTCGCTAATTACAGCCATTTTCTCCCACTATAACCTCCGGAGAGGGTAAGCGCGATATTACCTGAGAGGAACGACGTTGCCGTGCCCGTCGTTACGTACGCCCAAGAATGCATTCACACCCTTGTGTTTATATTGGAGTCCACTTTTTTTTCTTCCTTTTTTTGGTTATATTACGTAATATATTCTCTTATCTTGGCGTTCGTTGTTTTTTTTTATTTCTTCTTTCTCTTCTTGCATTGTTCTTCGGTTGCCCTCTCTTCGTCTCTACCTGTGCACTAATGGCGGGCTCTTTATTGTGAGTTTTGTTGGTGCTCTTGGGGAGTCCTGGTCCTAAGTGAAGTAATGGCGGGTAGAGTGACGCCAGTATGGTCAGGAGGGTACGCGCGGAGGGTGAAAAGTCAAAAAGTCAACAAACGCATAAGTCCCACTTAAGGTATATTGAGAGATAAAATGCATGCGAAGATTTTTATTGGGGGTCCCACTTAGGGCACCCGAAATTGACGGTCCTGGGACCTTTATAACCTGAAAGCATCGTTTAGGGCTGCACAGTCGTAAGGCTGGGACTGTTGGTGAAAATTTTAGTAAAATCAAGAAAGAAAGCGGGGATGTAACAGGAGGGTGTTAAGATGCACAAAGGCTATGGGATGAAAGGGATGAAAGTTACCTAGTGGGATGCATAAAAGTTGAGTTTTGGGGGGGGGGGGGGGGGTGTCCTTAAATTTTACAGTCACTTCTAGTTTCAAGGTCAGGACCTTTTGACCCAACGAAAATATTCTAATTACGGTTATACGTCGGATCCCGTTTTACAGGAATTTATGAAAATAACCTACGTTAAAGGCGCATCCACAAAAATTTCTTTTACAAATTCCAAACTGTGCATCTTCCAACCGGAAGTCTCCCAAGGAAAAAAAAAAAATGAAGGAACAAATAAAAATTCTCTATTGAAAAATTTCTTCTTTAAAGACAAAATAATGCCATTATAATACATGCATGGAAAAATCTTCTTTATCCCATCCCTCTTACGTGTATCGTGCACCGAGTACAGTATTATAGGAAGGAAATATTTTTCAAGGTCGATCGACCGGCAACTCCTTTCGATCCATTGAACACACATCCGGCCATTTGTACACAAGCAGTGCAACATGTAGCCACTTGGATCCTTACCATTGTCCAATATCGCGAGCCCCCAAATCTATTTTTCTCGAGCGTCCATTGTGTGGGGGAAAAAAAAAATCTCTTTGGCACATTATTATTATTATACCCCCATACACTGTATTAGGTCCATCCAGTTGGCTTTGGTAGCTTATAAATAAAATATCTAAAAGAACGCGCACCCTGTGACAGACGTTTGTATTAAATTGTAAAAAAAAAAATAATAACAATATAATAAATCCTTGTCACTATATAGGGTGAAAAAATAATTCCCTAAGCAATTCTTTAAATCCTGATCTTCACTGAAGTGTCCTTACACGGAATATCATCAGGAGGATAATATAAATCGCTTAGAAATGTTTTCCCTCGATCCACCCCTTGATCAGAGTCACTTCCACCCCATGGGTATGGGCGCAAATGAAAATTAGCATTTGGCTTTAATACCTTACGGGCTCCCCCTAAAGATGGATTCGCGGCACGAGTTTGGCGCTTGGGCTTCGAGGCTTCAGGCTTCCGTCGCAGGTATCACTGTTCGAGAAGCACTCGAGGTTAGGAAGACATGCAAATCGCGTGCCGATGACAGGTACTATTACTGCTGACGCTCAGAAGGAAATAAATTCGTACGGTAAGAGCGGCACGCGAACCCTCTTTATTTTTCAGCTTGTAGTACATGCATGATATATATATATATATATATATATATTGGATCTTATTCCGGGTACCGCGTATAATTTTCTTGACTCGAGGTTGTCAGACCTGGATGGGTCGTTGGTGTCGAATAAATTATATGAGAAAATTATTATTCTTGGGGTAAGTGAGGAACGAACGCGAGCGAGGTCCCAATACCTTGTGGTTTTGGTAGAAATTTTGAAAAAAGAAATTTTTTTTTTTAAATAATGCATACCGGGTTGTACATGAATTTGTGTACTCGTACGCAGCCACACCCTCCCCTAATCTAGGCATTCTCATGGTAATTCCCAGTTTTAGTTTCAGCCGGAGATTGTTGTGCGAGACTGGTCAAAAAGGGGTGCGTTACATGTTCGTCGAGTTGGTACGGTATAGGCAGTGGTGTAAGGGTGGTAAAAGGAGGGTAATGTACTAGAGGTGGTATGACGTTAGGGGTGAAAAATTTTGAATGGATTTAGCGGCTACTTGGTCAGGGCGGAATCCGTTGTACGAACTATTCTTTAGATTGGGGGATGAAATGGTATCGAGAGGGAGAGAGAAAATTGGGTAAGGAAAGAAGTCAGTGTACGTATGGAGCGATGCAAGGGAGGTTTTTACCTACCCTTATTTTTACCCTTTGGTCACATTTCTATATTCGGTATGCGGGACCGTTTCCTTTGGGTTTTTCTGTTGTTAAAATTCCTTGCACTTTTTTTTTATTTCCTTTTTTCTTTTCCTCCAAACCTCCTCGCTCCACCCCTATTTTTGACTTTTTTTTTGGGTCGCGAGGACGTTATGGAATTTTCTCTTGAAAATTGCACGCTGGGGTTTTGGCCCTGGGTTGGCTTACGCACAACAGCCCAGCATAGTTCACTGTCGCGTGAAATTCAATTATGTCATTCATTGCTCCCGTGGCTTCTATTCCCTTACAGAAGGGGGATGAGACTCTATACCTAAACCCTCCCTGGAGGGGAACCCCCTCTGTCGCAGGGATGATCGGTGCAGATGCGTCACAAGTGTCCCCCGATCGCTTTCACAGGCTTTGCCGGGCGTCACCGCCGTCGCCACAATTACTATTGGCTGGTATTAGCCTCATACTGACAATCTTATGGGCAATCGAGGGTAGCTACCCCATTGCGCAACCAAAGAAGATCAATAATTACACAATTATTCCCACAGAGAA
>JARQSV010000121.1:34382-53927 GCA_030142285.1 Calameuta idolon
TCTCCTTCTCTACGTACAAAAGGTAATTATTCCCTTCTAACAAGTTGGAAACACATGTCCCCAGGTTCAGGACCGTTTGACGTGGTATAAATCCAGACCCTCGTTTGTAACGCAATTTCGGTACATTGTCCCTCCCCGGTTATGAAACTTAATTCTTATTGTGCAGTTCCGTGGGTCCAGCCCAGTAGCAGCGAGGACCATTGGGATCAGGATCAGCATCAGGATCAGCGTCAGCATCGCCATGGTCACCCCATATACCTATACCTATGTAAAGTGCCAAAACATAAGGTATGTACTTTGGCCCACTGGACACATAATAAGGGTTGAGAACCAGTTTTCAGTCTTACCAACAGAACACTGACAGTTTTTCTTTCTCAGGACATCAGCAGGCACAGGACGTCTAGCCCGCAGAAGCAGCAAGGGAAGGACATGAATATTCGTGAGGATGGCCAGGCGGTGGGGACCCCATTCCTCAGGGTGGAAAGTCGTCCCCGGCTCATGAATGTCATCCGCGACGTTAATCGACGGAATACAAAACCCATTAGAGGCAAAACCAGGGGGCGCATCGAAACACGCCCGTGTCATTTTCCCCATTGTCACACGTCCTACAATTAGAATGGGAGCCGTGACGATCGTTCCAAGATGGCCATTGTCGCAATGGCCCTTAGCCTAACCTTTGCCTACCTTTCTATACCTAGGTATACGTACCTGTATTTTTTTTTACTACTTCTCTTATTACACTTCCTCCCCATCTTACCCCAAGGACTGACAGTGCAGGCCTTGCATTTCGCCAGAGAATTGTCTCCTCTTTTCCTCTAATGCGCCTGATCGTGCCGGATCGATTTTTCAGGATGGGATTTTTTTTTTTTTTCTTTGTCACCAGGTACATGGCTACCCTCATATATATATAATGTACGATGCACGTGGCTTCTACGTGGCTGTATATTTATTTCTGGCGGTTCTATTAGCCTGCCATGAAGTAAGGTAGTTTTCCAAGTCATTAGAGAACTTCCTTTTTGTCTCTTATGGGACTTGTATGTCTTTTCTATGGGTTTATACATTTTCTTCTTATTTTCATACTTCCATCTCACTCGTTTATTCTTATTTTCACTCAGTGAACCCTCGCTTCGTTTCTCTCTTGCTTCTTGACTCTCTTGGTAAACGCTCCAGGTGGCGGTTGGTGCAACCCGACGGGGGTCTTCGGCGGAAGATCCTATCTGGCGTAAGGTGGGCGTGCAGTGGATCTCGTAGCTCTCCTTCCAAGAGCATCAAAAAATGAGAAACCTCTTACCGAATACAAATACGAGTATGCCACCTGGGTCCTGCGATATCGAACCACCAACAGAACCGTATGAAGGTTCCCAACGTCTTCAGCCGATCCATTCAGGAAGCCTTGGATGAATCTTGCAAGATCAGGTAACATCCGTAATGGACCAAGGTCATCCTGGTTACCAAATATCTGGAAAAAAATGTATATATTATTCATTTCAGCACCTGAGGAACATCAACCAGGAACGCGATGAAGAATGTCAAAGACATCCGGTGCCACTGTACCTTGGGTACCAACATCAAGAGAGAACACCCCAGGAACCATATCCAAAAGTGGCCGTCCAAGACATCCAACGGCGACCAATTGATATCTGGAACATTGTTACTCCCATCCTCTACCTCGTCATCCTCATAGTCTATGGAGCTTACAGTCTACTGAGAATCGTAGATACCTACCATTCTTGTTTACAGTACCTAGAGCAATGGCTGACTATTGTAATACACAGCCTCCAAAGGGTCTCAGACTGAACCGTTACGCGGCCGCCATTCATACAGCAAATTAAGAAATAGCTTCGATTGTTGTGCGGAAATAGACTTTTCTTCCTAGTCTGCGTGGCTCATCTTAGATCTAAATGAGACGGTCGTGTGAACCGTGCTCTGTACTTTGCCAGACGGTGAATGGAGCATAAGGATGTACGCGGTATGCCGAGTACACGTATCTCAAATGTATGAATATATTTATGCCTGTATCACAGTGTACACAGAGCGACATTTTAATTCATATAATTTAAAAGCATCACTGCTGCCATCTGTCGTACCTACTGTGTCGCTTACTTATTATATTATAGTAACTCACTAAGGAATCAATGCGTATATATATATGTATATGTCGCTCGTATACTCTAATCGTAATATCTACCTTAAGGACAATCTTCCAGTGAGGTGGTAACCGCGATGTTCCTTTTTTACATCTACAGGACGCAACAAAAGTCTTGCCGGCCTACGCTTCCATATGCGTTCGCATATAATGAACATATCAGATGGCTGCCAGCGATGTCTGGGATTACATATTTTGATCCTATGTTAATGCATACCGAAGTCAGTGGATGCTGCGGCTACAGTACCCGTGGCTCAACCATCCTACTGGTATTGTGTCTATTTTGTATGCTGGATCAAATATGGTTACCTGCAAGATGGCGGTCCATGGTCATCTAGTGAATAACGTATGGGTATGTACCAACTGACTTATGACGTGGTTGATGCTGTTGTTTTGTTTGTTTAATTTTAATTTTCTTTTTTCATCTCTTTTTCATTAGTGGCAACGCTTGCTGCATTCATCCCGCCAATTTTGGACCACGTGCTCTTCGACTCTCTCGCATTTCCTTTGTACAATAGAATCATTTCGCTCGACACAAAAGCGCACTTCGAAAGCTAACGCGGAGAGGGCAGTGAGCACGAGAGAGAGAGAGAGAGAGAGAGAGAAGGAGAGAGAGAGTGCGCGCACTCACGCACGCAGACTTCTTCTATACAAGGTGGAGAACGCTATGTTTTTGTTATTTCTGCCAACTCATCGGCTGCTCGTGGGAATTTCTTTGTAGGGCCCCAAACGTGGGGCCCACAATACGAAAATTAAAACGTGCCTATTTTTCTCCAGGTTCCACCATCTTATTCTTCGTCTTCGTCTTATTCTTCTTTTTCGCCATCTTCATCCAGCCTCCAGGACATTATCTTTCGGAAAGACTCCGAAACTCCGTAGCCGGGTATTGTCTTCTGAATTATTTGCACGGTCACTTCCTGCGCACGAAATGATCCTCCGTGGCAGAAGATCGAGAAAACCGAAGAACGAAGAATCCATCGCGAGGGACGAAGGATCTTTTTATCCTATTTTCAAAGAAACACCAGTAAAGTTTCAACGCCATAATTCCAACACTTGTTCTATGGCGGAACCGTCATTCTATGGTGGTAGCCATTGTCATTATTATTATTCTCAAGGGTTTCTGATCTACGAAGAAGTTGTAACTATAATGGTCACCCATACAGGTTTTCGGTGGTAGTTTTTATGGTGTCTGCGTCCGGAGATTCCATTGTCCCATGGTGCCAAGCAGTCTGGTGGTACAGGGGAGGTAGGGGGGCGGCGGACAGACAAGCTCAGCCACCCCGCATGGAATTGGGCCCCCTCCACCTTAGAAGGAAGGAGTCAGCGGTAGCAGAAGTCAGCGTGAGACGTAAGTAAATTCCTAGGACCCCGACAACCAAGTAGAAGATGCCGGTGAGGTTGGTGAGCATTAGGGCAGTCCCAACGAGCAAGTCTCTTCCATAGTAGAGAATAAGGCCCACAATAAGAACAGTTCAGGATGGGGCCCCGTTCGAGAGTATAGAGAATTCGTCGAAGTGACCAAGAGCACGCACGCGCACGCAATATCCTTAAAGGTTGGGACCTACGGGGTCCTACGGGGTCGTAAATTCTGGATGAACCCTGAGAATGAAAGAGAGAATGGCGGACGTGAACGTCGTGGAGGACCAGGATTGACTTCCCAGAAACCGTGAGGCCCCTCAAAGGTATAAACTGTACAAAACGTTTCTTTAAGTCTAGTATTTCTTTACTTACGCCAATACACTCCTTTCCTCTTCGCCCCTCTCTCTCTCTCTCTCCCTCTCTCTTCATTCTGGGCCCGTAGTATAATAATGCCCTCTATTGGTACGACTGATTTCCATTGACTCTCAAGTCGACTCCAGTTTCTGACTCAAGTAGTTGGGTACTTCGGTTTCGAATCAAATATTCTTCATATACGTAGGTTGCTGGTACTCCTGGTGCTATACTGTGTACGTGGTAACTCCGCTCCTTGAGATCCCGTTGCTTTCGAACGACCTGGAGGTACAGAAAATGTTATTAAGATTGGGATCTGAATGCGAATGAGCATAACAAAATGGTCGAGTACCTGGGAGGGGAGCTTGGAAGGCTCTCTCTCTCTCTCTCTCTACACGCACCAAAAACCTCTCTCCATCTCTTTCTCTCTTCCTAAGTCAAGAGAGAGACCCTGTGGAATACATGGACAAAGCCGTTTTGATTTCTATTCGGTTGGCACGCCGTTCCACGCAACGCTCCTGCTAATATAATACAACGTCATTCTCATCAAAAATTAAGTCTCCACTTATTAGTACAACAGTATTCGAGTAGGTATATATGCATAACACCAAGTGCTGTGGACTAGCCTTTAATAATACCGAATAAAAGCTAAAGGCTTGACTAACGTGTAGGTTACATAAGGAGCATTTGGTTCTTTCTTTCTTTCGTTATCTTGACTGTTTATATAATCTCTGATCTGACTTTATTTATACACCGACACAGCCTCCTGATTAATCTTAATGATGTATTTCCTTATTTTCCTTTTTTTTTTTTTTTTTCAGGTAAATCTTCATTTTCTCAATATCGATCTGGCACAATTAATTTACGCATCGCTCCAGCAAGTAGACTGGATCTGTGCCAGCTAGAGTACATTATGTACACTTGGATAAGGTGTGGGTATATTTTTACTGTATGTATATATGTATATATATGTATAAGTACACGTGTGCATCTACCGTAGAAGCTTATAAGTGCCGGGTACTCGATTTCAATGACTGCTGGCTGGTATTGTCGTGAAATTCAAAGGAAATAATTATGTTCACCTATGCCAGCCCGAATCGCTGAGGTTTTGTGCTGCGCGAACTATCGCGTCCCGTTCATCTCGATAGGCAGATATTACGAGAATTATGGACGCAATGAGAACTCATAAACGCGACCATAATGGGAATAAAGGGCCGAAAGTGCTTATAAGTATAAGAGAACGTTATTAGAAAGCCATATATATACATATATACCTATACATATGTATAGCAAGTCTATGGATCTTGACTAAGAGAAAACGAAGTGTGAAAAGACAGAGAGAGAGAGAAAGAGAGAGAGAAAAGAGAAAAGATAACAACGATCCAATTTAATAAGTCATGACAGTAGAATCGATTATTTGTATGGCGATCAAAAGAAAATGGCCGTTATGTAAAATTTCACGAGAATATCTCTGAGCTTGTATTTTGATTATTTGCAATGATAAATAACAGGGGGGAGGCTGGGAGGAGGGATGAAAAAAAGAAGGGGAGATAGGTATAATAACGGACTTGACTCGGGGATGATGCTGATAAACGATGCACGCTGGAGCATAAAAAGAGAATCTGATTCGAACAGCTCTGGCCATTGTTCGCTTTTGCGGTCTGCGCGACGTATTTGGACAGTCGTTGTTAACAGCAATGAATCCGGCATTGTGACATTATTCTGTCGGACAATTGGACCATTATGGCAGAAACTGCCTTCCGCGCCTCTTCTCACCCGTAATTACATTACGCGTCCGCGTAGTATTACGGTCACGTACGATTACGTTGCTACTGTCAGGCAATTGTGACGGTACACACCAATTGGTTGTAGCAATGAACTAGACTTGGGAGTGTCTACCAGCTGTCGGCCCAGTTTCCTATAGACATTTTTGTTTGTCACCTAGAGAACGATTACGGACAATCAGGGCTTGGGTCCGTGGATACTTGTACTGGGATTTTTGAAAATTTTTTTTTCATCTCCACGCCTATGGTAATGCTGGTGCCAGTCTGTCTGGTCGAGACAGCATCCCTCCTCACCCCGTACCACTGTCCATCCCCTATCTCGGAGACTTACCAAAGCAGCTCTCGGAACCTTATACCCATAACCCACCCTTCGTAAAACGCTTTCCGCCCAAAGCAAAGAAACGTAACGAAGGCCATCTCAAAAATTCTTGGCACCCTGCAGGGCGACTCCACCCCCGATACATGCTCGGAGAGTATCTTTTTTTTTTTTCGTCTTATGGAACGGTGGTTGGTTACTATTCCGGCTATTCCGGTTTTTTTTGTTCCTCTGTGGGGTCATGTGGGAAAATGGAATTGGTCGTCATACGATTCTTTACGGTTTATCATTTATGCAGATAAGCCATAGGCAGGTGCAGGATGAAATTTTTTTTTTTTTTTAGAAATTGATCGGACATTTTTTGGTTTTTACTTTTTTTTTGTATTTACAGAAATTCAGACTAATGGTCGACTTGCTTCGTTTGCACGGAATAGGGGAAAAAAAGGTTACTCCTTCCGGCGAACAATGCTTCTAGTGTTACTCGCAACACCCCCGTGCGTTCTATTCCGTGTCTATGGGGACACCATGGGATTCCCCTCTTTATATAGGTAAACGTAAAAACGTAAAAGGATCACAGTACCTCCTGGACAATGGAAGGCCACGCATTTTTGGCGTCCGTCTAACTTTGAATTATGTATATTGTCCTTTTTCACGGCAAGCATGTTGGTTCCACTTCTATAGCCCTACAATGCCATTCATTCGGGATTCCTTTGGCTGGTAGAAAGCGTCGGCCAGAATTCACACTGAAAAGATCTGTATAGTACATTAACAAAAAAAAAAAAAGAAAAACATCTAAATATCAAAATACCCACGAAGAGAATTTTCATACCAAATTTTTTTTTTATAACCAAAAAAAAATATTCAACACGTGTATAACAAAAACAAAATGACAAAACTGCCATCGGTACAATGAATCGAATCCAAATCGATCGGCTCCCTATCAAACACGTTCGATCACAATGGCGTCCAAAGAATCGATACACAAAGGAATATCATGGGACAGTGAAAGAGATCCTTTTGTGTAAAAGTTCAGAGTGCCGTTCTCCTCTCTTTGGTAATGTCTTCCTTTCTCCCTGTCTCGTCCGTCTCTTGATTTTCACTATCTTTCATCCCGCCGTCGAATACCGATAAAAAAAATTTTTCCAAAAAAAAATTTCGATCTTAAAAAATGCGCATTGCCGATCGGTTACAGTTTATAATAATAATATGCATAATAATAAATTTAATTTTAATTTCAAATGCACAGGGGCCTGATCTTCGTACTTATAGGTTAGGTGAGCGTAACGATCCTCTGTGAACGAGCCTGAATCGAGAGGCCTTGGATACCGATAATATTATACCATACACGTGGGACAACAATAATGCCGGGTACACTGTATGAATCAATTTTTTTTTTGTCTCGATACACGATACTTTCGTGAATCGCTTCTACACGGCGGGGATCAGCCAAGCGTGATCGGTCGAGAGGTTAGGTACGCGTAGGTAGAGGTCCTTTCAGAAAAGAATTGGTAAGGGAGAGAGAGAGAGAGAGGAGAGAGTGTAGCCGAACACCCTGTTCGGTTAACCGGCTAAGAAGATCAGGAAAGGAAGGAAGCAAGAAAGGGTTACTTGTATATACATATATATCTTGATAGGATCTATACAAGTCCTGTACATTATCCTGTACGGCTCTGTAGTCATTGTAGGACACGTATATATGCTACTTCCGATGATCCTGATCCAGGCTGGATAGGATCTGGTTATTTTTTTTTTTTTCTTTTTCAAAAATCCCAACCATCAATGCCCTGCCTGGAATAAGGATCAGGTTGTTAGTCGGGTTTGAAGTATTTGAGATTTTTTTTTTAAATATAACATATATTAATATTTTCGTTATTTCAGCGTTCCACAAAGTGATGGCCAGGGGGTAACCAGCGAAGGAGTTCCTGTACTAAGGATTGGAGTGGACTAAAAGGAAAAAGACCTTCGTAGAGAAGCTAGTAAACCTGCTCCAGGATGCGTGGCTCCGGTTGGTAAAGACTGGGACCCACTGTCAATTGTTAGTGTTTATCCCGTTTCCGCAGGGTGCATCATACCGCATTATGAATTTTTTTTTCAAAATTCAAAGACCCACCCTTGCACGTGGAAGATGCGTGAAGGCACTATTTTCCAAACGTGTAATATCTCTCGGTCGAGCGAGCATCCTTAAAGCACAGGATGTGGCGGTAACAATTTTCGTTTGACCTGCCAGGACGGTTTGGGACTGGTCAGAAGAGGAGTCTGACTGTGAGAGAGTACAGGAGAGAGAAAGAGGTCCAGACCTGGGTACGCGGGATCCCCAGAGTGAGAGAAGAGGACACCGGTCTGAGAATGGTCCTGGAGTGGGGGTGGCGGAAGACGCAGGGGAGGTGGGTACCCTCCTGGACCGAAGAGCCGTGAAGAATTTCGCACAATGCTTCCTGAAAACTGTCGATCACTCGCGTCGTTAATGCACGGCAAACGATTTTGCTGAATCAGCCATTACGGGTTCAGACCTTGGCAATTTTCTTGGGTATTGTCATAAGTGCGAGAGAGACAGTCACGAAATACCTAGGATCATCAATGATATCTGGATCAAGTTTTCCTATATGCTCTGTACGTATAGGTTATGTAACTGATAGATCCAAATGCTGGATCCCATATCGCACGTGTATCCCAATGGATATGATAGCCGGTAAATATATCAATATAGTGGTAGTTGCCATAGTAACGTCTATAGATACGAAGTCTGTATAGCTATCACTGGTCTTGCACGTGGAGCATTCCGATGCCCGAGATAATATGCAGTTGGACAGGTTCCCGGTAGGGTTTTCTATTTTTATACGTGCTCCCCCTGAAGTCTATAACTCTGAAGAGGTTATGTTCTTTTCGAAGTGGTTGGGTGGGGGGGGAGAATGGCGCTGGTATACCTATAGCGTCATCCATACGGCATAGAAGCCAGTTCGAAAGCTTCCATATTATATTTGAGCGCGTTATACAGGACCATGGATCTAACCCAGGCACATCCAGGTATAAATAGTAGTATAGACGCAAGTCTGATCTCCTGCGCCATTGCTCTCTTCAGGGTCCTCGATAGGCTTGGGGCTGCTTAACCCGGCGTGTTCCTGTGGACCTAGTACAGTGGCAGACAGCCTGGTGCCGACCTGGTCCTGGCCAAGTACCTCCTGCTGAGATACGACCGCAGCATCACCTTGCTCGCGCCCTCTGGACCAGACTCGAGGAAGGAGCCGGGTCTAGTCAACCACTTGGATAATCCAGTCATCCAGCCACGTGGAAACCTTTGGGTGTACTTATAAGCAGCTACCACTTTAATGGATGGATGATGATTTTCTATGGTGATTATCGGTGCCAGGATGATCTCAATGGTCATTGACACTGTGTCCTATATAATGTCCATGTGGGTATGCCTTAAGGGTTGGACGAGGGATGCTCTTGGCAACGGTTAAAAACGTATTTGAATTAGAGACTTCATTCTCTTGGGTACCTTGTGGTCCCAGTGCTGCTGCCCGTTCGGTCTTAACTCTTTGATGCATCGGGTACATATTCAGTACCGTTCACAATGCCCATAGTGTCCATAAGGCATTGTCAAACGTATAGCGAGCGTTAAACTCCCCGACGCGAATGCCTTTGCTGCAATGTACACACCGGGGACATTGACGGAAAACACGTTATGCACATGTGGACGTATAAAGGACACTTAGAAATAAAGTATACTGTCCCACGTGAAATGGCGTACCTACGGACGCCGTACGAGGTATTAACACGCGTCTGGGATAGGAATGTCCTTCGGATGGTCCATTCGACGTCCCGCGCGTCTATCGCGGTACGTTTGCCCGTAAAATACGAGTAGCCAGACCGTTTGGATAATCGGATTTACTTCTTTGACATAATCCAGACACCGGAGTACACTAATTCACGTGACGTATTATGTGACTGAAAAGAAAATGGCGTCCTTGTCAATAAGATGAAAGGATCTTCTGCTAATGACAGGAGGGACCCTTCGAAAATCTCTTGCTCGGATAAGCCACTATATAGATATACCCGTTCAAAGGACCTTCACTCCTAACACGGTCCAGCACAGCTTCCATCTTCAGTTGAGTTATCTCCTTTCTAGCTTCCCGCCACCGTGTATCTATACTCGGTGAGTGCTTTTATCGTCTGGGATGCTCTTCCTTGACGTCCTTTTATTATCGTATTTACCTACCGAAATTAGCCTCTTACCCTTCGGACCTACACTTCTTCGTCCTCGCTTTAGCCAAGTGGCTCCGGTAGATGCTGGACCATTCTAAGTGACAGATTTCGTTTATGTCAATATAACGTAGCACGTGGTACGTATACGGGACGTTCGTATGCAAGAGATACCATTAATTATATGTATTATAACTTTCATAAATATATTTTAATATCAAACATACATCCCTTAGACGCGGTACTGTTTTGTTAAACGATAATTTATAGACACCCTATATATTAAAGCGTTTATGCTATATATACGTATATACTTTATATCTCTATATCTTATACCTACACCCAGTTCCAGCATCTCCCTATTGTTAATGCCCGGTTTACAAACGAGTAAATTTCAGACCCATGCAATTTCATAGCACGACTATATCCTACAGGACAATCTTAATCCCGATTGGGCCTGACAGAAAAGCCAAAACCGGCCCACGGCATGCTCTGGCGCCTTTCCAAACTGACTATGGTCGTACGTTACCTTACCTAACCTTACCTAACCTTACCTATACGAACGTGTATACGTCACTTATACACGTATCACGTTCACTGGGGCTCCTCTCGGTTCCCGCGATTTTCACTTGATTATCATGCAAATCGGGGTCAGTTATGGCGATAGTCGGACCCATTGAAATAACATTAATCTGTTGTGGCACCCAGTGGAACGCCGCTTGTCCCATTCGATTTACCCCTTTCGTCCCCTTCGCGCCGGTCGCCTTGAACCATATGCACAGAGGCGATACAGACTGGAATCATCATTTACTCCTGGCCGAGTGGATCGGCCTGAGCCCGAGTGCCTCGATGTAGTTGCATTGTGGATAACCGTAATGGGCCTTGTTGTTGGTGGATTTTCAATTACTTGGATCAACGACGATTTTCACGATTTCCATTGTTGCCAATTGTTACCAGGACACTTGTTGATAATTGTTATTATTATCATGGGGAATCTGTTAACCCATACGTACAGACGGATGAATGGTGTCTAGAAAGAAAAGGAGATACCTGCCACCCTCTATGACGGATTCTTAAGGTAAATAAATGGCGGCTACGTGAAAACCCGCTATAACGCCCGTCCAAATGGGATTTATTACGTTGACAAGAGGCTGCCGCGTTCACAATGAGCGGGAAGCCGTAAGTTCGCTCGGCCGAGGTGATTTACACGATTTCTTTTTTCTCTTTCATCCCGTAGCGACGAATCGTAAAATCGAATTAATTTTTCGAAAAAAAAAAAAAAAACATTTTTTACCTTTTTTTATAGTGAGCATCCCTCAAAATTGGTGTTTACGTAAAATTCGTACCACCCCTTGTATTATATATATTTTTGCGTATCAACCTTACCAGTATACACGATTAGGGCGAGTATCCAAGTACAGAGCGGAGCAGAGTGTCAACGAGATGAGCAAAGAATAAGTTATCTCCAGATTCAAAGAGGCTCGTCAGTCCGCCGCGAAAGCGTCGGCAGTAATAGGTCGACGCATTATGGGGAGACGGGCCGCACTCAACACGGGAAATCCATTGATAAGAAGCACAATTGAGAATTCCATTAGAAGGTATAGCCAAGCAGGGTCCGTGAGGTATTGGTAAATTCGGACACGGGCTATCCATTACCGTAGCTACCAGTGGAATCCTATCAATCTTAGAGAGGGGTTGGCGGGGCGGTGGCGGGAGGGACGGGAGGGGACAAACGAGAATCCATAAGGTAAGAGAAGGTAAGGGAGTGAGAAAACTACACGGGTAGTTCGCATATCCTACAGTCACTATGTACATATACGTACATATATACAGGGTGGGCAGTATGTAAAAAGTACAGTATATCCGATGTCCGAAAGCGTTAATGCACATGGTGTCGGGCAGTTGCGTCACGAATGCCAAGAAAAATTAATAGTCATGGGCTACTCTCCTCTTTATTCAGTTTGGATCGTTTTTTTTTTCAACCCCCTCTCACCCGTGAACCATCCACCCCTGAACCATCCACCCCTCCCTCCCCCATTCGTAACCCGTCGATCCTACCACTATGAAAATACGACAGTGCCTCGATAGCATGGTTGAAATTTACTTACAGTGAGCGTTGCTGTTAGACTGTGTACTGTGTGTAGATTTGTATGAGGTATACGTCGCGTCTTGGAAATTCGCCTTGAAATTTCATTGGTTCGCTTGGGGAGGACAGAGGGAGGGGGAGTGTACATATATTAAATGAAAATAATCGTAGCCTGAAACCATAGTGCTGGCTTTCATGAGCAGCGGAACGATATTTTTTGTTGAATCTAAAACAGTAACGGGTGACGCGAAAAAAAAAGGATAATTATTATTCAGATGATGCTGCATTGCTGAGATACGGCCGACTCGTCTGCGCTCTGTCTAATTATGAATTTTCAAAGATAAAGGTGTGTTATATAATAGCCTATGGAATGGAGCTGTATATCCGCGAGGGCAGAGAGTCGCCCGATGGAAAAGCGTCGTTCGGAAGCACACGGGATCCGGTATAGAAAAGCCTGGCTTGGAAATTTATCTCGACTTCTCAGTGCGATGCCAGATTTCTCTGTTGCTGGATATATGTATATGGATGGATGGATGGATGGATGGATGGGTAGATGGGTGGATGGGTGGATGGGTGGATGGGTATAGGTAGGATGTGGATAGAAGGTTGGTTTGAGGGCGTACGAAGAAAGCGAATGGATACGTACTGTATGTGTATGGGATGCTGTATGGACCAGTTCCTATGTGCAGCAGACGAAATACAAAACCCAAATGTTATTCGCAATATTCACAGGAGGTGTGTGGCTCCGGTTTATACAGGACGAGGATATTACGTGGGATTTGAGTGCGCGAGAGAAAGAGAGATGAAGATAATGAGAGAGAGAGAGAGAGAGAATATATTTTCAGTAACAGAGAACGGCAAACCGCCTGCTACACAGTGCATCCATTCCCTATATACATCGTAATGCGGTAATGCCATAATGCCGTATAGTAATTATGTAGATTCCGCGCGTTCCTAAAGTCATCCAATACCGACGCCCAACCTGGCATACGTTAGTTACGTATCTCGATGTATCAGAGTGTCGCTTTTAGAAGCTACCGGTAGAAAGAGTGAAGAGAGTAATCTCTTTCTCTCTCTCTCTCTCTCTCTCTCTCTCTCTTATTTATTTTTTCTCACTCAATGACGCTTTTTCACGCGTCCATGTAGACGTCGTGGCAAAGAAACAAAAAGTCCGCATAAACGACGTCTGTAACTACTGTGCGTCGAGTAATGCGGTCCCTCGACGCTACGTGGCGCTACTTTCGCGGCATTGTCAGCGAATGGATATCAGTGTGAGTTCACACGTGAGCGACTAACGAGTGTCGAGGAACGACAGATATGCTTTTATCTTATACACTGACCTTTGACCTACCTTCCGCAGATGCGGCGCGTCTCTCGCAGCTGCACGTGATATTTATTTCATAAGTAACTTTTGTCTATGCACATGCAGCTAATCGTAATCGACTAGGCGTTGCCAGGAGGTTTGAAGACCTCAGTCTTTGCACTGTGTTAACGAATGCCCATAAATAATAGCAGTCAGCGTGCACAGTGCGAGGAGTGTTGCCTGAGAGATTTATTGCCGTATGTTATTACGGTCTTATAAGTCCTGGGTCGTGGGCTTGCAGGTGCACGACGTCGACGGTGACGTCGGTGGGCGTCGTCGAGTTGGCGCACTTGCTAACCATCCCGACGGAACAAAGTTTTGACTCGATTCCAGGAGACATGTGCAGGGACTTGATGAAGATAAAAAAGAGGGGGGATAATCAGAAGGTAAGGTTAGGATAGATACGAAGCCACAGAAGGATATATATATATATATACATAGTATATACATATGTAGTCTCTCCTGAGGTCCGATTCGGAGTTACGCGTTAGTCGCAGGGTTAGTTTGACGTGTGAGACGTGTCAGATACGTCACGATAGAGGAACCATTTTGATCGGATCTCATATGGCAATGATAGCTGCTAATGTACTTGGGATCACGCCACCCAAGTCGTTCAAACTTAAATTCCTTTGATTCGGGACTGGTACGACGTCAGAAATTCATTTCACAATAGCCAGATGGCGCGCGCACGCGGACGCGAAGGCGCGTCCATCTTGTTAGCCCGATGTAACGGGATTTGTGTTCGACTGTCCATCTATTGGCTCAATCCGTAAGTAAACGAGCGGCGATCACCGCGCAACGAAATGTATATCTATATACAATGCAATTATACGTACGCCGTAACATATCGTGTTACGTTAGACTGTATTATTCTTGGCGGCTTAAACGTTCGTTCTCGAAAGATAATCGCGCCGTGTTCGGATTACACAGTGACGTCATCGAGCTACGAAGAAAAACAAGGACCAGTGTGAAGCAATCAACTTGTCGATTCATTATGGCGTCGGTTACTGTTACGCGCATCGAACTTTCTCGCACTTCCCTTCGAGCGAGCTTAAAGGGGTTTCAGCCCCCGTAGCCCGAGTTTACGAGTACAGCCGTGAACGTGTCTCCTCGACCACTTAACCGGATAAGAAAGATGGCGGAAGTGATTGCAGGGATTGTGCTGGGTTTATATTTAAATTCGTGAGTGTCTACAGACTCGTCTAACGGCCGCGCATGCGCACCGAGGTAAAATCCTAGTAAAGTAATTTGTCCCTAGAGAAACGGCGCTACGTCACACGGCATCGTTGAATTCGTACATAAATAAGGGGGATAGGGATGCCTCATTATTGTGAAACCGGGGTACATGCCCTTACGACAATTTAACAATCGAATTGCCAGCTAAGAATATTCTCTTGTAACGCGATATATACGTGGCATCGATATATGCATATATATATCCATACCCAAGATGGCGGATCAGTCCCAATACCGATCCTTGATCCCAATCTGAATGGCAATCCTCGATCCTGGCTTGAATTGAAATACGAATTCGATACAATAATAATTAAAGAGATGGGCTTATTCCCATCGAGCGAACAGCAATGGCGGAAATTTGTAACACGCGTGGATCACAATGAAAAGCGTTTAACGGTGCACAATGGCGGATAGCCGGTGTTCGATTTACCCCTTGTACAGGGAGGATCGCGTCCTTAAGGCTGCCTTCTGTGTTATGTATATACTTAAAATTTGGTCCTTTGCCACACGGGGAATGATGCTTTAGGCGCGACGGCCATTTTCGTTCGAGAACCGTAACGGATCTCGTCACGCTTCTCGAAGTCGTCACACCTGAAACACCTTCCTCAATGGACTGCTATATATATGCGGCACCTTCCAGAACCACCCAGTGGTTACGATCCTGAAAAAGAAATTTGGCTTGGTAAACTTTTGAGAAATATTATTTTTGCATACGTCAATCGATTGACAGCTGGTAGGCTTGGTCGCAGTCTTCGAGAAATCATCCAACGTCCCGGCAGCAACCGTTCGTCCAAATACGTTGCCATTGTCATTTACGATTCTCGAAGTGTAACGGATATGCCAATCGAATACGTAAATTCAATATGGCCGATTTACATATACGCGTCACTGGATATAAGATCGAATTACAATAATGGAAACTGCCTTCGTATCGTACTTTGAAATTTTTCTATCAATTTGGTTGCGTGAGAAAGGAAAAAAAAAATGGTTACTCTCACCGGGTTCGGTTAATGGGAAAATCTTGTGGTTCATTTATCTGTTAGGTTAGGTTAGGTTGCCTTAGATATAATCAAGTGCCAGACAGACGTCACCGGGAGGATCCGTAAATTTCCTTATGGCTCCTAGAGTGTGTGGTCTGGGCTGAGTGAACGGTCCTGGAAATTGTCGAGTAAGGTTGGCAACTCTTCCTACTCCACCTTCCCTTTCGGGTAAGTATACAAGTGTCAGAAACACGTGTGTCGCGCACGTTATCCTGCCTATTGTGGGTACGCAGTGTCGCCGCGGCGTCTACTTTAAAGGTGTCAAAGCGCCTGATGGTAAAATTGCTCTCGACACAATTGCGGCCTGCGGCTACCTTCGCAGTGCCACCTTCAATACCAACCTTCAGTGCGAACTTGAATAGATTGTATGTACGGTTGGCACTACCCCTTAGCGATATAATAGAACTTGGAATAGGCAGAAAAGAAATTTTTTTTAACAAAAAAAAAAAATACTTTGGACTACTCTGATCTTGCATTTTTTTTTTTTTGATTGCATAAAAAAATGGTCATTGGTCATTAGAGTTTTAAAAATTGTCTTTTCGATGTACTTCCGGTAGCGGAAACATCGATATCCACTTTTTGTAAAATTTTAATGATACTCTTTGAGATCCAGTATTAATGGATTACTCAGTTTTTCTTTTTTTTTTCGCAATTTTATCCAATTTTCTTCTTGGCCAACGGCAATCGCTCGATTCGTATCTTAAATCCGACTTCGCGATCTTTCGAGGGCGACGCCGACGTCGGGACGTCGACATTGTTAACCATTGAATAAAAGTAATTCGCAAGACCCACCGAGTGCCTGACAAACAGTACTTTCGGGAAAAAGCGGATTAATTATACTCGCTGATTCTGCACGGTTTCAACGCTGTTTACTTACCTCAGTGCGTTTGAACGTTCGGCGACGCCTACCTGCAACCTTGGTGCTCGACGCCCGGCGTCACCTAAGGGATCTAAATTAAAATGTTGTTTGCTCCGATACTTAAATACGAATTCGATTTTCAATACCCAGAGCCATATTCGACTGGAGCATCCATTCAGAAATTGTATCAAACTGGGTAAAGTCTTGGTAAAAAAAAATTTTTTTTCAGATTTTACGTAATAATTGAAAAAAATATATATATATATAAAATTGCACGTGGTCACTCCCGCAGACACTGACGAATTTCCTCCCTTTTCCACACACGACTGGGGTTCCCATTCATCAGATCGTTAATAACCAATCGCTCTACTCACGGTGAATCTTCACTTTGAATTTTGCATGTGCACTCTCATCCCGCAACTGCATCACGGATCGTTAATCTAAGAGAATGCATCATGCGCATCACCAGAAAAATTGTCAACCGCATTACTGTAAAAAAAAGAATCACCCAACCATTACATTCAACCCCAAAAAGATTAAGACGATACGATACACGCGTTAAATTTTCCAAAAAAAAATTTCAAAATCATCCACCGAAAAAAGCATGCATGTGTCAAAAAAAAATTGTACAAAGGCACCTGGTCACGAATTCGATCGACCGATACGTCTGTCCTTGTCTAACGCACGTAAGTCCCAATAGCTCCGTCTCTCTCGCACTCGCAGGTGGTATAGGAAGTCTTAAAAATCTCCAAGAAAATCAAACCTCGTCGCTGACAGCGGCTTCATCCGAACCCGTTCGTCGGATGGTCTGCGCTCGTTCCACGTGACCTAAACGTACGAAAATTTTATTTTTCAACCTTACCACACGTGACGTACCAAACTCAAATGACGTTCGACCTCCCCTCGATTTCCTCCTACAGTCGGCGTCGTCCTTTTACTCGCGCTGGACGGCGTAGGAGTGGCGAACGGGCGCGCGACAAGCTAACGACAAAGGCAAAAACCTTTCCCTTCGGCCGGAGCCGAAAGAGAAAAGAGCTGCGGGTGACAAAGGGCATTTCTGTGAGGACATTCGATGCACTGTAGTGCGCGCATTGTGCGTGTACGAGTTCGCCAGAAGACGAAGACCAAGAAGAAAAAGAAGAAGATAAAGAAAAGGAAGAAAGAATAGGAACCCAGCACATGCATTGTATGTACAGGCACAGTACAGTGTAGCCACGTAGCCGTGGACCATAGGGAAGGCGAGTGGGTAGATAGACCAGAGGTAATGGAAATCAAGAGAGAAGAGCCAAGCCCAAGAGAAACAAGAGAGAGAGAGAGAGAGAGAAACCCACAGAAAAATAAAAAGACATTGACATTGTTGCAGGGCTTGTTATGGGAAATGCAACAAAAGCGAAAAGCACCGCGTCCGACACCCGCTACCCCTAAACCGTCGACCTCAAAGACCATTGATGGGACCAACCAACACTTACAGCCAGGATACCCTAAGAAAAAGACACACAGCCCAGAACCATGAGGTCGAGCCATCAGACCCACATACCGTAGAATGGCCAAAACTGGCATCATTCACGAAAATCTTGAGGAAATTCATTGATGCTAGTGTGACGTCATCGAAAAGGTCATCAGCTGTTTTTAACTATGAACTTTCCAGTTCCCACGAAGTCCCTTTTACACTCGTTACCCAATACCATCCGTATTAGCATAAAGTTACACTTTTTAAATGTTACGTCACTCAGTCCCATGATAATAATAACAATGACAGATATTACATTTAACGAATCAATCGGCATCCCCAAAATCTTAATCCCTCGTCTGGTACCGAACACGCCTACCAATAAATAATTATTTATTGGCCGATTCAAGGATATGTTCACGTATGCATATATATACATATGTAATAACGTGTAAGAAAATGCCACCCCTCAACCCGTTACCTTTTTTTTTCCTTTTCAATAGCAATAAACGCCAGTCGGTTGTGCATTGACGAGTCGCGCATAATCAAGTCCCATGGCAGACGGTAGCGGCACAGTTCGATTATTGATTTTAAAATTCTATTACCAGTCTGACAAATCGAGCGGAATCACGCCCATGAAAAATTTTAAATGGTAGCCATGAAAATGAGACCTAGTGCATGTTATATGCATGCACACCCATATAGGTATATCCCGTACGGTAGATGGAAGCTCATAGAAGGTTCGTATTAATATATATTTATTGGTCGTTTAATTTGAAAGGGGTTTTTGGAAATAATTGCCAGTACGAAGGGGCGAGGGGGAGCCCAAAAACCAATGTTAGACAAATCAGGCAGGTACCTGGTATACGTTTCTGGTTAGGTTAGGTATGTCTGACTGGATGTTAGGTACAGTTCAGCCTCTATGTATATACTCTGTGTATACTCATTGTACTCGGAGCAAGTCGTCACCCCCCCTGCCATCCCCTCATCCAACATTTTGCTACGGTTCGTATGGCCCCGGTTACATTTGCATGGCTATGAATTTGCCCTTGTCAATGAAAACTACCAATTGCCAGTTTACAATTGGAATTGTCGCGATTGGAGCGTGTGCCATTTTGACGTCACCTTTTATGTATATATAGCCAATAGGCAGAATATGTAATCGCGTATAGAGGGACTGTCATGCAAAGTTACACTGGATGTATATACTTTGGAAATACGTATACCGTGTGTTATTCCTGATACCTGACTTTAACGTGTGTTACCTAAACTGAGATATATATATATATATAGCTATGCACGAAGGGTATGGTATTTCCTAATAAAAATGAGAAACAGATTGAAGATGTATA
>JARQSV010000121.1:54027-68304 GCA_030142285.1 Calameuta idolon
ATATATATATATATATAGCTATGCACGAAGGGTATGGTATTTCCTAATAAAAATGAGAAACAGATTGAAGATGTATATTATGATTGTTTTCATGAAACAGTATATAGATATATTGGTGGAGAGTGGGAGAGAATTATTGGGAAGGAGAAGGAGATGGGTGTAAGGGGCGGGAGAGAGGGTGAACAAGAATCCCAGTAGCAGGGTAACAATAGTTAAGCTGGCTTTCACAACAAATGCTGTAAAGGGGCCGCCTCCTCCTATCCTCCTCTTATTTGAGTTCCATTGTGGATCCTCCAGAATTTCTCCGTTCTCTCTCTCTCTCTCTCTCTTTTACTCAATGGGATTTATTAACAGCAAGACGAATTTATTGTTCGCACGTTTAATATACACGAGAGGCATGAGCCATGTGGTCGTTCCTTTAGAAATACTTTTTTTTTCCAATTTTTATATTTTTTTTACACAAAATTTTATTCAAGCATCTTTACCTGTTTTTCCCATTTTTTTGTTCCTCGGTACCAAAGTTGATCTTTAATTATTCTTGGGATTTTTTTTTTACTCTCCCGGCTGCATTCACTTCCCGTCCGAAGCTGCTCGTTCGCAGATCCTCTGGGAGTTCCGTGTGTCTGGACCCCAGCATCCCTGGACCAGACGGGTAACCAAGTTTTCTCAATGAACATAGACGATCGCTCCTCGGTAAAAGCCACTGAGGACTCTGCGACAAAGGGTAGAGGGGGGTTGTGTCTTAAGGGTTCGTAGATCCCAGGAAGTTAGGTATGTGCGGAGGGATGAACGTTAAGGGTCGTTTAGTCGGTGTAGGTATCTACCTAGCTATATACCTACCCCTTGGCTATCCACAGTGTGATGATACAGGGCGCCCAAGAGTCTGCCAAGAGATGCTGGAATGCGACGGATGTTGAGGGTGTTACCGATACTGTATATATATATATATTTCATCTATAGTACAGTATATCGTATATATATATATACACAATATATATAGCTGTCTTAGCTAGACGTGCCAGGCCGGTGCGAAGAGAGTGGAGGATGCTTTCTTGGGACGTCTTTGGAGCATCAATGAAACCTGACCTCCGAGTGGGAGGTGTACAGGTAGATTCAAAGAGAGAGAGAGAGAGAGAGAGAGTGAGGGTTAACAATGGAGTAGCATTCTTTGCGTCACCTACAGAAGCAGGTGTTAGTCAGCGCCTCGTGATTCCCAAAAGAACTCGAAGAATGAGACGGATGAGAATGGCCGCGAAATACCCATATACCGTGTGTCTCATTATTTTGCATCTTTTACCCCCTCTCTCTCCTTCTCACACATCTTCATTCAAACGGCAAAACAGAAAGGATCGCTGTACGCCATCAGTGTCACAATGTAGTTCCGAATTGCAATTTGAAAAAAAAAATTTTCACGACAGGATTCAAAATATATATATATATATAGTTTCCCATGTAATTCATAGAAAATCCAAAATGAAATCAGTCGTTTGCGTATCTGACTATAGTGAATTGCATTGCGTACGATAATGTGGGATTAATCTGATTGGAATTAGATTATCTGCTATATAGATATATGTATGTACTAGTTGACAGGCTATAGTGTATAAGGGTACCAAAGAGACTCTATGCTACTGGGTGGGCATGGCTCTTTGGTAAATCAATGGATAACAGAGATCCGTTTGGTAAGACATGGGAAGGGGTAGATTTCTATAATGGGGGGTTGATGGGGAGACTGTGTGGGGGGGAGAGGGGGGGGGGAGGGTTGAAGACTAGAGGATATAAGGATACCATAAGAGAATCATTGAAAACCGCGAGAACCGAAATTGGAGTTACGGGACGGGGTGGAAAAAAAAAATAAGAGAATCAAGAGAAGATGAAGAAGAAAAAGATAAGAATAAAACGAAGAAAAGGAATCCCTCTTCTGCGTTTGAGTCGCCAAGCAATCTTCCTGATCTGAAAGATGGACGGATAACGTCAGTCAATTGGCGATCGACTCGAGTGACTCTCCCCTTCGGCAACGAACTTTTCTCCCATTCTTTGTGGGAAAATGTAGGCAGCAGACAATGGGCATTGCTGCGAGGAGATGGTTTAGGGGGATGGCACGGGGGGGAAGGGATGCACTAAGAATCGTATTCCGATAGGGTAAACCATGGAATATCCATTTTACTTATTTATCCCCAATTCCCATTAATAAATCCAGATTCTTATATGGGATCCAATGCCAGGAGAAAAGTGTATTAGAATGAGCTTTCGATATTATTATTATTGTTTGATAACATAAGAAAGCCTTAGATAATTATATATATATATATAATCCAGTAGAAAATTCTTGAAATTAATAAAGACGACAGGTATGTTATATATATATAAATGTAATATGTATATAGGTATAGCGGCTAGTGACCAAAAGGGGTTGTATTGTGTCAGAGGAATAACTGGCCTTGGTTTAGTATATATATATATATATATACATATATTGAATATAGGTATATAGTATAATATAGAATAAAGTAGGGATAGGGCACGTATAGGAAGGAAACCGTATTCTGCATGTGGTATATGGGAAAAGTGCCGTGAATGAGAAAAGGGAAATAAGAATGAGAATAAGCCTGAAATACGTGGAACCACTCGGTTTTTCCATTTGTGAGCGGACTCTCTTTTTTTTGAGAAGAGGAGGGGGGGGTTGGTTGGTCGCGGTAGCCATGAGGATGTAAGAGGGAGAGGGAGAATCGGCAAGTTCAAAAGGAAGGAGCTCGCGAAGGACCCAGAAGATTTTTTTCCAGAAGGTAGAGGGGCGACCAATGGAAAATCCGTAAACGGAGTAAAAAGAAGGAATTGTAAGTTCGAATTCGATAATGCCCATAAGAGGATTTTCCATGGTGGAAGGTTGGGGGAGGATATATCCTTAAGCTTAATTTCACATTGGAAACGACACACGGTTAACACGTGTAAGTATACAATGTATAGTAGATAAATCCACCGGGTGACCAGTATCTAAAAACCATTCAGCATCCCCATTTCATATACATATATATATATATATGGAATACAATAACTTGAATCGAAGATGATCTTGAGTCCAGCGCAACCCCCAGTAGAATATTCTCGCCCTAATAGCTACTCCGGCGTGTCCTAGATACATCCTGGATGCTGGGGACAAAAGGAAGAGAATGTTAAAAAAAATTTTTTTTTTTTTACCACAAATTCAAAGTTTCTTCCGTACCGGAGTGGAGCTTGGATGGAATTGATGGATGAGAATGCGCCAAGCTTTCTGAATGCCTACAGTGTGTATACATGCGCGCATGCTATATGCCTGGGCTATGTGCACCTTATGTATCTCAGCCAGGCGAAAAATGGGCTCTCGAGCTTTTAGCACAGGCAAACAAATCGCACGCGCGTCTCGCGCGAAAGGTTCTTCTTACTACGGTTTTTCCTTTTTGGATGCCGTGCGTGGATATACGTGTGTATATATTGACACTGTGCCTAGTGCCAAATTCAGGCTTTATCCGGACGCTTTGATACCTGGAAGAACCGATATGGTACGACGAGTGTGAGGTGCATGGCGTATATGTGCACGTATAGTTTAAAAAATTTTGAAGGGTGAATGAAAAAAAAAAATCAGGAAATAATTAAGGAGATAAAATAATTTTTTGGTCAATTACCGAAAAAAGTGCCGCTTCGAAGGTGCAAATTCCCATGTAAGCGGCTGCCGGTGGCAGCAACAGCAACGCCAAGGGGTGCAGCTCGTCTTTGGTGGATGCTGAGGCATTGCTAAGCCAAAATATAGAAAGGCTACCGGTGCTTAGTAGTACAATTGGAATTTAGCCGACGGTCGCATTTTAAAAGGCTTACGAGACCTGAGCCAGTCTCTGTGCTGTATAGTCTATGTCGTTTGGTACTTTATATATATATATATAATCACTATAGATATAAGGTACCTTGAAAAGTATTAACCATGACGGGTCCGTTCACTTTGACTGACTACTGCTAAGTGTACAGGTGAGTGCTGCTGCCGCGGATTTTCATTGCACTATAATTGTCTGCTCGTTAGCGCAGATCCGAAGCTGGTTCACTCGTGCGCGAAGCGGTTAGTGAACGAGAATGAATGAAAAAAAAACAGGATAGGGGAGAAAGGGCAGGACCAGAGGAGAAGAAGAGGAGGAGGAGGAGGAACAGAGGGTAGGAAGCTGAGAGAATAAAGATCGGAGCCAAAGAGAAGAGCATTATGATTATTGACGGGTATTCGAAAAATAGGATCCTCCGTAAGCCAAGGTCCAGCCTGGATGACCAGCCCCGTGTCGATTCCGTTCGTTTTCCTGGTCCTTGGTCAGGCATTGTCGTCCTGGCTCTGCGACACCTGCTCGCTTCACGGAAGGACCCACCCTGGACTAGAATAATAGAGGCTGGATGGCATCGACTGTATCCGAAAGAAATATGCTGGGGGGCTGAAGTGCGGAGGAGGTGGTGGAGGTGGAGATAATAAAGGAAAAAGTGGGGGAAGTGGTGGCTGCAGAGGGTTGAAGGACCCTGGTCATCCCTGAACCGTGAGGACGTCCTGCGCCACTTTAACCTGGTCACAGTGTCCGGGTAGGTCCGAGGTGGATCTACCTTGGGCTACCTTCTAAGGGAACCTCCAAAGGACGTCATTACGCGGACATCGAAAGAGCAAGCTGGTGGCTGTGCTTTGTTCATGCATTCATAGGAATCGAAGGGCAGGATCGGCATTCGGCTGGTCTTGGAGACAGCTGCTGCCACCTCGACGCGTATACCTTTTATAATAATGGAGACAATGCCAAAGTTGCCGTACGATTTTATTCTGGTTCTCTCATAGAATTTTCAGGAGTTTGAGAAAGGAACTGGGTATGACGCAGCCTGGACACCTCATTGTCCGGTATTAGCCTACTGAGCACACCCAAAGCTTTTAATCCCTTGGTTATGGTACTTAGCAAGGAGCTGGTACCTGTTTCTTGGGTTGTGTACGGACAGAGCCAATATTAAGGATGCTGGTGTCACCCGAAGAGGGGCTGATTGTTGGACAGTGAAAATTTGGCTAAGTACAGACACAAATTGTCCTGTGATCAACTGACAATGGGATCACCAGGATCTTACTTGTGGATGATCCCAAGTGATCTATGGCTGAATCTGATCTTGCACTTTGACGCAGCACCGGCTCCCAATGTGCTCCTGATGGTATAAGGATGCAGTGAAAGAGGCAGTTGCACTTGGCACGTTATTCAATGTGCCAAAGGACCAAAAGGGAGCACCGTGTCGATACACGGAGCAACCCTTCGTCACGGGGCCATTCATGCGACCGAGGGTGGCCCATGCGAAACAAAACATATTGTCTGAATTTAATTGTCAAGGGGAGCATTAGATATTCATAGGTTACAAGTTCCACGAAGCGTCTAACGATAATCGTGCACCCGTCCGTGCGAAGGGACAGGATATAGGGTATCCAAGGGGATGGTACCTATGGATGAGCACCCTCTAAGGGACATTTTGGACGAGTTAGAGAAGGTCTAACGAATATATATTTTTTTTAATATAACTTAAAAAATTAAGCTACCATCATCCCTCGGCGAGACCTCGTCGAGGACAAGGGTTGGTATACGTGGACGGTCTCTGAGGAAGGACTGCGAGGGGGTAGGTAAGGGGAACAGAGAGTAGAGGGTGCGACGGTAACGTCTTCGCGTATGGACGACTTGCGCCAGGGGGTTGTAAGTGAGACAGGATCGAGGAGGGCTGAAAAGAGGGGTTCAGATCAAAAGTGGGAGTGCTATCTAGGGTCAAAGGGAAATTTCAAAATAGATTATGAATTTTGAGGTGAGACGAAAATTTGAAAAAAAAAAAGTCAATCTTTTATACATCTTTTTATCACCCTGAAAAATATTTTATCCGCAACAAAATTTAACACTTATAATCCTGAATTTTAGCATCTCCCACAGTTGCCATACTTTTCGTGCACTTCGGGCCTGAGACCTAAACCTGGAGGTACGTACGAATTCAGCGTAGAGTACAACACGTGCGAAATACGTAAGTGCGCCTAGTCGCATACTTGTTCGTCGCAAGCGCTCGTGTACGTAGGCACGCGCGTACCAAGAGACAGAAGCAAATGTGCGTCACAGCTTGAACGTAGCCTTTTTGCTTGTAAGTGTCGTACGCGACGGCTCGTTATCGTCGGAAGTGGGCGTGGTAAAAACTTGTACACCAGCCAATAAGGAAACGACCTGAAACAGTTCGTAGCACTTAGCCACGCCCACGGTCCAATGCCATTGGCCGACGGGCCATTCGGCAAAAGTGTTAAGCGGTGGGGGAAAAGGCTCCTACCCCGGCCTGCGGGATCCGTACTAGGTGCTCCGTCACTTTAGGTGCATTTCCAAATCCATCGTCCCGAGAGAACTACATTGCATCCCGTATATTTTACGCGAACCTGCCAAACTTCACGCCATTGAGAACCGAGACTCGACGTAAGGCCGTGGTCTCTGTGCTATTGTCGCTTGAACGCGATGCGTCGCGCGATCACTTCGTTGCGGGTCCGGTGTTAGGCTCGGATCGTATTTATTCCGAGCTTTACGAGTCGGTTGAACTCCTTAGTTTTTCTTTTTAAATATCTAATCACAATCGCCGCGCTGTGTGTTCAGTGGTGACAGTGTACAATAGAAATAAAAAAAAGGATAAAAGAAATAAGAAACGTCAAACCGTATACTTAAATAATCATAAAAAAGAAGCAGGTCTACCTAGTGGGTGTCTCAAAGTGCAGTGATCCACGTATAATCATCGATCTTCGAAAAAAATTCCTACTAGCTTTGCATTGCGAATTAACTGTTAACGATCGATCGATCAGATCCGATCTATTATTTATTCGTGTTCATCGAGGCGAGACGCGAGTCTCAATCACGGCAGCAAAATTGAGCTGGACTTGCATCAACGGGCCGCCGGCCACTTTATGAGGTGAGACCCCAATAACTATACTTAAAAGTGCTAACTGGTTTACATCGCTGATTCCTGTTTTTCCATTATTTTTTTTTTCTTCTTCTTCTCTCTCTCTCTCTCTCTCTCGCTCGCACGCTCCCGTCAACAAACTGCCGTTCCGTTGTCTTCTTTCCTGCTGTATACTGTCTTCTCCTTCTCTCCTCGAGTTGACTGTACTCTTTCTCTCTCTCTCTCTCTCTCTCCTTGTAACCACAAACAACGTCTATTGACCTGTAATAGCGAGACAAGGATATAAATATTCACAATCTAAACAAGAACAATCGTTATCAGTCGACTTTAAGATTGGCACTGGACGAGTCGAAAATTTTGATAATTTAATTGTGAAAAATATAATCGTCATATAATCATAACCAAGAGTGAATAAAAGTGCTGACGAATATGACGGGTAGTTTGAACGACGGTGAATACACGATCTGGCAATTGCAAATGAACATTTACAGGTATGTAAATCACATTAAAAATTAATGAGAGAATGAAAGAGAGAGAGAGAGAGAGAGAGAGAGAGAGAGAGAGAGAAAGAAAGATAGACACTTAAGGCAGAGTACACAACTGTACGGTAATAAATCGCGGTTCCCCATTTCGTAAACCCCATGATTCGTACCTAACCTAAACATTCAATTAGCACTTCCTAATCCCCCTCGTTGTCAACAACCATTACTTCCAGCATCTTCCACCAAAGCTTCATCCCTTCCCGCCTACCCCTCCCCATTCTCTCTCTCTCTCTCTCTTTCTCTCCTATAGAACACGGCTAAAACTAACCCTCGACGCCACCCCGTATTTCCCCATAACCCGCGTATCTATTAATCCTCGCTGAATGACACTCGAGGGTGGGTCCACGGGGTGATTCTAACCCCTACAAAATCGTAACTACCGCCCCAGGGGCCCTCCCCCAACCACTACAGGTTTTTATTTTATTTTATTTTTTTTTTAATGAATGCTCAAGGAGATCCCTAAGCTGTCTCTCTCTCTCTCTCTCTCTTGCTCTCTCTCTCTCTCTCTCACTTCTCTCTCGCCGGTAATTGTGTTAGTTCAAGAGGCCCGGGGTTTTGCGCCCTTCGCTCAGGGGTGACATTTAGGGTCGGCTGCAACCACGTCTAGATTGGTTAATGGCTTTGATATGAGAAAAGGATAAGATTAATTTGCTTATGAATCAAAGAGCAAACGAATAAGCAATTACTTTGCTTGGTTCCTTAAATTACCTGCAGGTCGACGATCTATACGTTTTTCATAACCACAGGATAAATGATCCTCTCTTTATCCTCTGTCTTCTTCCTTATTATTTCTTCTTCTCTCTCTCTCTCTCTCTCTCTGTCTCTCTCTTTCGCTCTCATTGGTATTACTGCATCTTCCTCTCGCTCCTTATCTCCCAGTGTATCCTCGCATACGTCACTTGCTGCTTCCTAAAATTGAATTGAAAATTTTTCTACGTACTCGTTATCTTAAGGCGAATAAAGAAAATACATGGAATTGGCATAGCGATAAAAAAATCTCCACGGATTTACCTTAAGATCTTCGTGACAATGTGATACAATGATAACGGAGCGTAAACGAGATTAACGACTAATTAAGGCCGCATTCTCATTTCTGTCTGACAGAGCCGGCGGCAACATGTGCGACGGTGCGTTTACGGAAACGCTCAGGGGGATGCAGGGCATCGGCGCTGGTCCAGGTGGATCACCACCAGGTGGTGGTGGTGGCGTCGGTCCTATGGGCGTCGGTCTTGGGAGTCCCTTGGGCGCTGCCGCCGCTGCCAAGAAGATGCAGGTCGATCACATAAAACGTCCCATGAATGCCTTTATGGTCTGGTCGCGTCTTCAACGACGTAAAATCGCCCACGAGAATCCAAAAATGCACAACAGCGAGATCTCCAAGAGGCTGGGTAAGAGGATGCTCCTTATTGTATTATCTTTGACGTTAACAGACTTGATAACAGATTCCTGAAAAATATAGTCTAATTAAAATCTATATACATGATACCATGCAGTGTTAATTTCATCTAGTCTATATGTGTATATTTGGGCTGTGTAAGATTATGGCTTTTCTTTTTTTCAATTATCTGACTCTATCAGCGATTCGTGGGAAATAGTAAAATTAAAATCTACATATGCCTCACATACAGTATATAACATATGTATATTGCACTGGCAATGCATACTGGTACCATTGCTCTCGTATTGTATGGCCGGCTACTTGATTCTAATAAAAAAAAAAGTCCCTGACACGTGCAGCTACTCCAGTCGGCAAAGTGCAGCGACTCTCCAGTGCATTATTAGGAGCAACCACGTTGTAAGGATCCTTTCAGGATGTTACGTATTCCTAATGGTTCACGTCGGTCTCGTTAAAGATACTTTTTTCTTAAGGTTGGCTCACACGCGGATAATACCCTGCTTCCGTCGCTACCGTGAAAATTCACGTATAACAACGACTTCGTGCATTTCCGTCGCTATGGTGAAAACCGGAGTGCAGTGCAGTCGGTGATATAAAGAACTATTATTCACGGTGCGTCATCCTTGTTGAAATACACGTAGACAGTATCCGGTTGATGCACCCTGTAACACATCAGATAAATTTATCAGCCGTGGACAAAGAGTCTATAAGATTTAAAAGAAAAAATATTTTTTCATCCCCTGAATTGTTTTCTAAAAAAAATATAAGTCTCGAGGCATAGAGACAACTAGGGAATTTTTTTTTTGAAATTTTGATTTTTTTCTAACCTGTCAAAATAATCCAAAGTACTCAGCAGGCACCACTGCATTCCCGGGTCTGAACGCTATTCTCTAGGACTATACAGGGCTCGGATGACGGGGGAAGGTGGTTGGACGCCAGGCGTCGCGACGCATATCCAAAGTACAAGGGAACGGGAGATCGGGTAGAGCTTACAAGCGGATGCTTTCATCCTAATGAAGTACCTTTACTTGCCGGAGTCATCTTGCGCTTCAGGCGCTTCAGGCTCTTCGGCAGCATATTTAGCGCAGCACTCGGTTCTCCCGTTAGAAATTACGAAAGGATTTGATCGTGCATCAGGGTACGGTAGGAGAGGGTGGGGGGGTGGATCCTTAACCCCCTCTTCTCCTGGGCACGATGCTCCTTAACCTTTGACCCTATACGTTACTCAACCCCTAGGGGTGATCAATTTTACGCACGATAGCCAGGTCAAGCTGCGTCCCACATATGTACCTAACATTGGGACCCATACGGGGGTGAACCGTATAGTATAGCTGTACTTGGTCAGTCGGTGGGTTTAACGTTTGTCCAAAGAGGGAGCTCCGTGTCCCTTAACCACTAAGGGTTCGGTTCATCCCCCAAAATAACCGAGAAATCCCAGTACAGTCTGGGGTCAAGCAGTGCCTACTACTGATCCCTGGAATTCGTAGGATTCCGGTAGGCGCGCTGCTACCGGCCTGAACTTCATTAGCAAGTGATAAGACCACCTCGTGCCTGGACCTGTGTATACAGATATACAGAGAGACACAGAATGTGATTAAGTTTCGGGTAATCTTTTGGGCAGATACTCACGTGAACGATAATTGGGTATTTAGGAGATACGTAACAGATTGGACGTCGGACACGTGTCTTGTACCTTGCTGGCTCCGTATGAAATTCCGTGTAAGTGCGCCTTGCTATTCGGACCGTCTCCGTCCCACTGCAGCCTCTTCCGTTCGATCCGTCCTGTGCATGTAAGTGGGTATATAGAGTGAAAGTGCGTCGCATGAGATTCGCGAAATGAATCGGAGGAACCCGACACTAGATTTCTATGGGAGTAACGAGAACAATGGGACAGCGCGACAAAGGACACGAGGACAAAAACCTTCCTCTGTACTCTCCAGTCTAAAGGTTGGTACACAGGTACGCGTTTTTCTTCCTCCTCTATACGCGGGATTAAAAATAATCGCACGCGCGGCGCTCTCGCGTTACGCGCGACTGACTTCGACGGGCAGCGTCGCGACGCTATTTTTGGATCGGAAGGTTGACAAAAAATGGTAAGGGATTACGTGGGGGGGGGATACGTTTTTTACAAAAAAAATTGTACAGTTGGTATAGGGAATTTGGGGGAAAAGTGGGGGGAGGGTGGAGGGTGGAGGGGGGGTGATTAATTTTTGTTTCTTGTTCATCTTACGCATCGATGATTTGCACAGTCTCCGGGCTGTTCGATGAGCGCAGACTCGCGCTGAGGTCGGTTGGTATATCGTTGAATGAGGGGTGAGGTCAAAGGTGAAAATAAGAAAGGCGGAGGGTTCGTTGACGATAGAGATAAAAAAAAAATGTCAAGGGATTTCTTGAGCTCCTTTTTTCCGGTAACGGGAAAAATGTCCTAGCGACTTGTCGAAGCGGACAAATTCTTTTCCCACTAGAATTCTGTGAATTCCGACGACTCTTTTTTTTTCTTCCTCTCTCCGTTGCTACAACCCCTGCCGTCAGCCCAGGGACGCCATTCTCGAGAACGTTATCCTCCCCCGTGAACGCAGACGCTAACCCGACGTCGCTGCAAGCACCAGGAAACGCTTTCAAATTTTCAGCGTTATCGTCCTCCCCGTCTAGGACAGACAGAAAGAGGAATTATCGATTACTTCGCGAATCACCCTATATGCAAGCAGGAGGTCGGACTAAGTTTATAATAAAAAAAAATATATATATATTATGTATAAAAATAATAATTTTTATAATTAATATTTTTTTTTTTCAATACCAATCAAAAAACCGATTCGAGACTCATGGCGTAGTTGTCGAACGACCTAAAGCTCTCTTTGTCCCGACTGTACCGATTGTCTTCCTCGTTTGTCATCTTGTCCAAGAGAACCAAGCATAGCCAAGGAACTACTGTCTTTGGCTAAATATGACGTCACTGTTGCCGAAGGATAACAACGAGGAGCAAAAAAGGGAGACAAAGTCCGCTGGGCTTCTTAAATTGGCAAAACACCTTCCGTCGCCATTAGGCACGTCTTGTCATCATCCGCGACGACGTCGACGTCGGGCCTCGATATCGACGTCGTTTTATTTTCTTGGACGCTTTTCTTTCTCCAGTTTTACCCAGAAGGCGACTTCGGTCAATGGGCAATGCCAAGCCCCAGTACCTTCTCTACCTCTATTTGGTACCCCTGGGTCTCCCCTCAAGCTTCACCTCCAACACCAGCACTTGGCTTGGCTTTACCCGTCGTCTCCTTCCGCCTCCGTCTCTTGCGCTTCTACCTTCGTCCATTAATTAACAGGCTTTGTACTTTTAAACGATGTTAAATAAACGGCATTGTCCGTTAGCGAAAGGACTGAAAAGCTGGCGCCATTGTGTTTTAAGCTCGGTTGGTCCCCGAAAGCACGACAGAGAGAGAGAGAGAGGGGGGGGGGGGTACCACCGTCGAGAGAGAAACCTACCCATCCTACAAGCTACCTACCAACCTACTACCCACCCACCTACTCATCCACCTTCCTTCCCGAGCTACTGCCTATTACTAATACCGAAGGGAGCCGACAGGGGGATTCCTTTGTTCTAAACAAATACGACCCCCTCTAACCCACCTAGCCACCCCCTTCTCCCCCTGTTTGCAGACAGAAAAGTGTGTATCGATTGGATAAGCTAAAATATAAATATACAAGAGACTTTAATCGAGCACCCATCCTCCCCATCTCCATCAATACAAGACATCATATCCAAAGATCGATTAGACCACCCCCCTTCATCCCTCTCCTCCCCCCCCTTTCATTTATCTTTTGCCATTATTCTTACTCCTCCTAAGCTAATAGTCTTCTTTATTCTTGTTTCGCACCCCCTGAATTTCTTATTTTAAAGCAAAGTGTCCCCCCCCCCCCCCCGTCCATTGCCCTGAATTACCAAAAGCAATATATTGTCTGTCAAAATTATTATTGCTTGCATACATTTTTTTTTTGGGTCCTACGTACCGAGGCTGTACAGTCGGGAAAAAAAATTGTTACGTACTAACCCAACCTCGTACCCTTTATTTAGTGTTTGAAAATATTTGAAAATTTTTTTACGAGGGTATTTGTATGATTTCGAAAAAAAAAATAGTACGTCACGTTCTCCTCGGAAGCTCGAAATCTCCAGTGTTGAATTCTCTAGTCCCGTTTCTCTGTGTCCCACCACGTAGTCGCATTGTCTAGCGCTTTGTGCCAGTCCGGGGCAACTCGTCCATTGTATTCTGGGTAACGTAGCAAAGCCCGTTGAGCGATGTGTATCCATTCTGCGTATCTCTCCTCCAGCTCTTCTCTCTCTCTCTCTCTCTTGCTTCTGCTATCGAAAACTTTTATCCCCGCGGACAATGCCCGTTTGGATCCACGAATGGATGCCCCGCATTCTTTCTTTACCATCTCGTCCTCGTCGTCTACAGCTACCCGGCAGCCAGACTTTCCACTGATTCTTGCACGGCTGCCATCTTCCACAGCTACCTGGGCTTACCGCTCGAAAGTAACAGCTACCGGGTATCCGATTATTATTGGAAAAAAAAAAAAATCCATAACTTGCTTGTCGTCGTATCGTCGACTGATTGTCACATGGTCCTGTAAGGGGTGTAAAAAAAAAATAAAAATTTTTCTCTCTGACCTAAGGTAGTTCTCTAACGGGATGAAACTTTTTTTATTTTCTAGGTGCCGAATGGAAATTACTTACCGAGGACGAGAAGAGACCCTTCATCGACGAGGCCAAGAGGTTAAGGGCGATGCACATGAAGGAACATCCCGACTACAAGTACAGACCAAGAAGAAAGCCGAAGACCTTGAGGAAGGAGGGTTATCCGTACAGCATCCCGTATCCCAGTGTACCAATGGACGCGTTACGCGCGGGTGAGTTATTTTTTCTTGTTATTTTACAACTGTGGGATGAAAAAAAAAAGATGAGGGATTTTAATGCATGTAAAACAAAGGGCGACATAGGGTGCAAAAAAAATTTACCGATTACATTAAAAGCTCGGGAGTCGCCATCGCATGTCGAGACAATTCGATAAATAATAACCAGCTGACACATTTATGCTCGCGTGCCACCGTCTAATGAATCTCAACTCGGTTGAGCCTTCAGCGCCGAATGGAATTCAACGGGTTGCCTCAGCGTCCTGGAGTAGCGTCGCGACGCTTCGTATCGAATATATTTTCAAGGTACATTCTCAACAACGACTTAGGTACGCGTCGCTAAAAACTATGCGAGTCACATTTTGACAGCTGTCACTTTACAATTCTCATACGAGAAATCCGCTCGAGTCATACACAGGGTGTACAAAATTAACATGATCAAACTTTCGAACCTTCATATTGGCACGGTGTCTATTTCCATAATAAAAAAAA
>JARQSV010000121.1:68404-81980 GCA_030142285.1 Calameuta idolon
GCGTCCATCTTCTTGGAAGGGTGTTACGCTAGCTTAAAGTCCGTTCTGTCCGATTTGGCAAGCACGACGTCGGTTCCCTAACGAGCTAACGAGATGATGATCTTTGCTGGACCCACTGGCACAGCTTGGGGATAGAGTCGACTCATCGTCGCGTTGGTCGATCAACGATCGACGAAGTGAACCTTGATGATGACGCTGGCGGTGGTTACAGTATGCATATATAGGTATAGTAGGTGGTTAGTAGTCAGGCGTCGGGACGTCAGTTTCGATTACGGTGGATGAGTGCCTGGCGTAGAATCGTCGAAGGCGCTCGACGCCCATAAATCTTGGAGACCTCAACGCCAATCGTCTCACCATTTGTGAGGGACCCGTATCTCCCTCTCTCTCTTGCTCTCTCTCTCGACCTGGTCCCCGTTCTCCTCTCCTTCTCGCACTCCTTTCTCTCAATCCGTCAACCGGCACTCCGATGGGTCTACACGTACCTCAAATGAGCCGTGAGTGACGTCTACATCCGATGATGGACGTTGGCCCGCGGTCCCATAAAGAATTGCTATAATGTTTATGCATACGGCTCTTTATATATCCTAATACTATGTACACTACACTGTATTGTAACTATGGTGGATAATAGCTGTAGCTGGTGATACCTCAAATACGTAGCTCAGGCATCGAAGATTAACCGAGAAAAACGTGGCCTGTTTACAGGAATGGCTGGCGGCATGGGACAGGCCGGTATGGGCTCTTACTACGGTCCGGCCGCGGCATACGGCTCACTGTCGGCTGCTAGCATGGCCGCGGCCGCGGCCGCTGCGGCACAGCAGTCTGCGGCCGCGATGTCAGCGGGTCTCAGCGCACCTGCACAGGTGAGTGTAATTTAGTCGTACCTATTGTTATCGCTGTATTGTATATGTATACATTGTATATATATATATATGTATATATATACACACACATATATATCAATGATCCCCTCAGATTTCAACCCTTGAGCTACTACTAACCACCCCTTAATACGATAATTATTGTTATTATCGTCGGGAGGTAAAGCAGTCGATGGCGGTTCTTAGACATTGTTTCAGGGGGGTGGGGGGTCGGGGGGGGGGGAGGTTAGCTCGGAGTCATATGACCCTTTTCTTATCTAGGGCCTTACATGTCCAGGGTCACGTTATTAATTACCCAAACTGGTAACCAGCGTGTGAACATCGACAGGCACCCTTCGAGTAGGGGAGGGTGACAAGGGGGTGGCTGATAAAGGTGCCTCTAGTTGTACCTTAGTTCGTGACAAAAAGCCCAATCAAGGAATATGTCGATTCATCCCTGTGGATGATATCACCCTCGACCTCCACCGGGGTACCGGTCAATACGATTCACACCCTAACCGATTAAGCCGGTTTTCCCTTATATCGGCAAGAGGAAATTACACGGAGCCGCGCTTGGTGGAGGATGCATTGACTCTTTGGTACTTCAATTTCCGTACTGACGTCTCAGCTGGCTGATGAATTCCTGTGGGTCCAGGGAATATTTTCTTTTTTTGAACAAACAAACGTCGGAACGAAAATACACGTATCGACTTGGACTCGCGTGCCTCTTCTGGCTTCGGGATTCCTCGCTTTTCGAAACAAAACTTCATTAACGTGTCTCTTTCTGTCTTTCTCACTCTCTTTCAGTTCTTTCCATTCTCACCCTCGACAGCCACGCTGTCAACTCACAATGGGATCGTACCGGTCTTCTGTTTCCAATGACAAAGCGGCCATTCGGAACCGCGTGTCGTCCGACGAATACAGAGACCACCTCCTCCACCTCCGCCTTCACCTCCACCTTCTCTTTCACCCTGCGCGTAACGCGTTATTTTCTCAATGGATTTTCTGCCACTGGCAATGCACCACTTCCCACCTGTCGTCTCATCCTCCATTTATCAGGTTTCTATTTTGTCACTCGATCGCTACGCTCGCAGTGCTGCTCCAGATCGTAGACTTGGTGGAGGAGCGGCCGAAGGATTTTTGAAAAAATTCGACAAGAAAAATCGCAGTTTTTTTTTCTTTTTTTTTTTTTGGAACGAATCGCCGAAGTTCAATACGAACGTCACGCAGTCTGGGTATTGCCTCTAACGCGGTGGTCCACGAAAGGTGAGGAAAAGAATGAGAGATAAAAAGTGAGAGATACGGTATAAAAATGGCCACGGATACCCGAACGAGGAGCAAAGGGAGTCGGGAGGTGGCGTAAATCATCGGGACAAAGCCGGCTTAACGACCCGACAAAGGTACCCGGGGTCCTCTTCGCCACGAATTATAGAATTAGGAGTGTGCGTTTCGCGTCGCGTCCTCCTTGAATAATTTCTTTGACCCTTTAATCATTATTGTTATTATCATTATAAAGTGGGACCTTCTTCTTTTTTTCTTTTCTCGACTCCATCCACACGACTTTGCGACCCTCTTCGAATTTACGGCCATTGGCACCTTCGCGTAGCTCGGACCACACCTCCCCCTCTCGCACCTCCACTCGAACCAAGAACCGGTAGCTTGGCCTTTCTCTTTATGCCGATTCTCTGCCACTGTGTGCCAACTGTTATCAGTGTCCTTGAGTCGGTACCCTGTACCGCCTGAGCTTAGGGGGAGTTTTGAGGATCTTCTTTGTAACCAGGTAACCATCCTCCCTTCAGTCAGAGTGACACGGTAGGCCGTGAAGGTGACGGTCGAAAGTTTTCGAATGGTAGTTTCAGAAGCAGATCAGTTTGAGGCCGATCGAAATCGGTGCTCCGACAATGGCGTAAAAGGCGTCGGTAGCGGCCGTTTAGCCTCCGATTATAATTAACAGCATGACTTAACGCACTCCTCCGGTAGCGGGCTGGATCGCAGCATGGGGCGGTTTAATTATCGGGGAGAAAGGCGCGTTTCTCAGGAGGCCTGTAAGCGAGTTGGCGCGCCGGGGTGTTCGCCGCGACGGCTGATCGGACGTACGGACGGTAGGCGTCGAGAGTTCGACGAATCTGTTACCAAATATCATCTGGCGCTTTTATTCAAGATGATGCTGCGACCGGTTAGCCTTAAGATACGGGATGTTTTTAATGATGAGATTGTCGTATACAGGGATTCTGGTCTAGGCCGGGTGGGGATCATTGAAACAGGAAACTACGTGGAGCCAAATGAATCGTAGAGCAATCTGAAATTTGTTTCCTCTTCTGGTAATTGCAGGTAGTCAGCTCGATGGACGCCATGAAGTATTCCATGGAGGCTGACAAGTATCGCGCTACTTACATGCCACCGAGTACCCTAGCGATGAGTATGTACTCGGATCCGAAGTACCTGGACTCAAGTCCCAAGCCGTACCTTGACAGGAGTTACCTGGACTCGGCGAAGGCCTACTTCGAGCAGTCAAAGATGTACATGGATCAGAAGCCAGTGATAAGCGGTGATTACGCCAGGGCGGCGTACGAGCAGAATAAACTGTACGAGGAGTCGAGTCCTGGGAATGGTTCGGCTGGTGGTGGAAGTGGGGCTCTGATAGGTGTCACACCCTCGGCCAGGTCACCGTCATCGGATTCACCTGACGGTAGCAAGCATCATCATCAGCATCAGCAGCAGCATCAACACGGCGAGCGCAGCGAGCACGGATCGTCCAGTGCAAGTTCGACCTCAACCTCATCCGCGGCAGCGAGTCCAGGTCTACCCGCTTACTACCCGGCGGCTGCGGCCGCGGCCGCGGCCGCAGCGGCGGCCGGACAGGCTGCCGCGGCAGGCGGTCTACTTGCGCCGCAAATGGCTCAGTATCCGGGGTACCAGACGGCGCCGACACCGGGAAACGAATTCCGTCGACCTTTGACCGTTATCTTCTGACCCGACAGAACCTAGCTCTGACCGATTCTCAACGATCGTCGATCAGCCTGAAGCTGTCCCAGTCTCTTGATCCTGATAACGGTCCTCGTGCCGATCGTCCTCTCTTCCGTTAGCGATACCTTCGCTGGGAGTGGTCGCTGAACTCATCTGAGGTCGTAATTGAGTCGCGGCGTTGGCTCAGTGAAGGGTGGACGAGAGGAGGAGGGTGGGGAAAGGGTGAGTCCAAGATCACGGCAGACTGGTCGTCCTCGTGAGGATAAATCTCTAGCGGGGGCCCTCCAAGGATCGACGTGAACGTTACTGTCACTTTTATTTTTTATGGTGATTTTACGAGTGGCGCCCCCTACGCGGTGGAATCGAGAAGTGAACAGGACGCGTGTACATAATATTGTTCCCTGTGTAAATAGCGTAGACGGGCCTTAAGGCGCCCGCGCAAATCCTATGACGAGGTTGACGGAGGCTTTTATCGTGGTGTACAAAGGACGTCGGTCGTTTTACGATCCTCGTCGTCATTATTTTTTTATATTTAACGTTATTCGTTTATCTTCCCTTTTTTTTTTTACCTACTCGTCAGCGTCGTCGTCCTCGAACTTTTTTTTTTGACTAAACGACGGTCACATGGATGCGTCGCGTTAATGGGGATGGGACACGTTCGCCACGATTCGACTGTAAATATAACGGGGAACCTCGTCTGGGAGAAGAACGAAAGAGTTATTGAGACAAAAAAAAATGAGTAATAAGTCGAAAGCAAAATTTCGAGCACGCTGAAAAGGTTTCGTCCTATTAATTGATTCTCGAACGCCCTTACGTTTCTCCATTGCGTCCCTAAGGACTTGGGTGGTGTTTTTAGCTAATTAAAGAGGAAGGTGTACGGGAGACGAAAGACGGGAGGGAGGGGACGTTTAGAAGACAAAAGAAATTGTTTCCAAAAAAAAAAGAATAAAAGGACGCGCCTTCTAATCTGTATATGTGTCTACGTTGCGCGAACGGACTCTCGATGTTCGTGGGCAGATTGACCACGTTAAACAGTGCAATAAGTGACAAAAAAAAAAAGAACGCGAGAGTTAAAAGAAAAGAGAAAATCGTTTAAACGAAAATTTGAAAGTGTATGTTAAAAAAATTTTAAGCACGACAGTCGATGAGAATGCGAGAGTCGGGAGAGCGCGATAAATTTTATTGAAAAAGAAAAAAAAAAAATGGAAAAATGAAAATACAAAATTTACGTCCAGTCGTTTCGCAACTGAATCGTCATTCGTTTTCGTCCTCCGCGTCGTCATGAATACTTTACCGTCTGTCATAACATTAATTACGTTAAAAAAAAAAATCACAACCGTCATGCACGTCATCCGTCATGTGGGTCGTCATCGTGACAAAGAAAATAATTCGAGAGGATGACGGAGAGGACGGGAACGACAGATCACGTGACCTTCTTCTTCTTCTTCTTCTTCTTCTTGTAATTCTTCTGTAATTATATCGTCATAACGAGCATTACGCATTACCGGTTATTCGAGTATTACAATAACGAGCGAAACAATTAATCTATAAATATTGTACCGTAAGTGGAGATGATAATAAAGATGAAGATCATTATCCTTCGAAGATAAAGTTCAATGGTCTTACCCAACGCCTATCCTTTGACCCGTATAAAACTGTCACGTGTGCTTAACAAGTGTCTGAGGATGATTTCGTGACGGAACAATGAAACAAAAAATAATGATAATAAATAAGCACTTATAAGTGGATCCTTATCCCGGGCACGTAGAACGGCGTATAATCGCTTCGAAGTAAGTGTACAGTCCCAGTCAGACCGGCCGTTTATTCGCTGCTCTTATGGCGGCCGATACAAAAAATAAAAAAAGGGGCAAGCGGTTGCTGGCTGACGCCGCTAACGATAATAATGGACGCTTAAAGAACATGACGATTACCAACTTACGCACGCTTCCACGAGACGACAAACTGACAATTTTCAGCGTCATTATCCTCTCGAGAGGCGGCATTGTTTCTGAATCTCCAAGGGGCCATTATTCTCGAGTCGACGCTGGGCTTCGCCTCACCTTCTCGGGACCCGAAGTCTAACCCAACCTAACCACGGCACGACCTCAGCCTCAGTCCCACCCTCTGCCCTAACACTTACTCAACCTATTACTCACGGCACGCTCTTCGTCCTTTGCCAGTTCTTCATTCCCTGCCACTTACCACCAGGCAGCGCACTTTGACCCTAGCGAGAGCCGCGCAAGTGCCACTTCCTCGGCAAAGAGGTCGGGGCCGTATGACGATCCGGGTCAAAATTTTTGTTTGATTGACACGACGAACAAACAATCTCTCAATGATCACCTCAGACCGCTGGGTAAGTATCGTAAGCGCTCATCCGACCCCCCCGTTCGACTAGGACCCAAGACCAGGACACCTCAAGAGCAGCAAACTGGGCGTCGCGGAAGAGGGCTCCGTACCTCTACCGACCCATTAAATCCATTATAGTGAGCAGCGACGGACTCGACAGGCCGGCCAACCTAGCAGCCTTCGTCGCCTAGACAGATCGTTTAACTGGAATTTAAATCATTCCGTGGGTCCACGGGAGTCTGACCATCCGACCGACCGTCCCCATCCAGTTGTCTATCAGCACTTCATTAGTTTAGCTTACAGCCAGGGAATGCGTCTTCCAGACACTTAGACTGTCACCCACTTCCAAGACAGGGCTTCATTATACATTAGACACTTCATACCCACCTGTCTCCCACCTACTAACTATTCCGTCACCCAAAATTACAACGACGATCCACAATCAATAAAAAAAAAAGAAACCTCCCTTAATGGCCACCTTACACTCTTACCAACCCCGTGTAAACTCACAGTCCCACATACTCGATTCATCATAATTCCCAAACCCATAGCGAATCGCTATCCATATAAACGTCACGCACAAGGTCTATACCCACAATGACAATTGTATTTCCTAAAACGTATCGTTACCATTATACCCACGTAAAAATCTATAAATTATCTAATTCCTTATCACCATAATAATCCCACCCCTAACCCTTTCAACCCCCCCCCCCCCCCCACCCACCCAAAACCAATTCCATCCCTTTGCCCTTTCTGAACCCTGGCAAAATCACTATTGACCAATTGTACGATCTTTTTGAGATATACCCCCCCTCCCGGGGGGGGGCGCTTATTTACCATGTAATTATTTTGAGTAGCAGGTGCCAGACGGCATGAACTATCGGTGTTTCAATGTTTATTCGAGTCAATCCTTGCTTGAACACACATCGTCCAGGACTTCGGCGTAGCGAAAGCAAACACGACGTTACGCGAGTGCACTGTTCTCCGCCCACCCGTTATAATATATGCCAGTCATAATGTCTGTCCGGGATCGGCCGTATGTCTCACAGAGATACCATACCCAACTCCCGTCCCGTTCTACCTGCCTGTCAGTCAATCAGTCAGCCAATATCTACGAATGTTCGTATACGTACGTATGTGGATACGCGGCCACATATGCCCACCCATCCCCCCTGTTTATACTGCGGTACAGTCATAGCTACATTTCGAAAATCCAACTCCACCCTCACATGGCTAACTTAATGTACAGTCGATTCACGCATGTGTGAGATTCGTGACACGTGCGTGACAATTCGTATCAAGCAGTACTTAGTAACCGGAAGTCGTGCGCCCGTACTTCCCATATGGGTTCAAAAAGTTAAAATCGGTATGAAAAAATTTTTTTGCTTCTATCGACTACGGAAATTATTTTTCACGAAAATTTTATCGGACGACACTGATAACGAATAATCGTACGAATTGTCAGGCACGTGTGTACTAATGAGGCTTTTAATAATTAATGGTGTATTGATGTGTCAATTTTTTTTTTATCCGCAAGTACCAACTTTTTTTTTAATCTTTTGAAAATCCCAGGAGGGGCGGGCGGTTAAGCCTCGTTTGATTGAATTTTTATCGCAAGGGCTTCAATTATGTCGAATGAGTCAGCCGATTAAAATACAAGCGCACTGTCCAGTGCGTATGGGTACACGCGTGTGTGTGTGTGTCCTATCGAATTAAAATCACCGAGTTTTATTCAGGATAAGAAATAAAGTGTCCTGAAACCGGTGACGTTCTGGTAGCTGGTTCCGAACCAGAACCAGTTGTAGACGGTAACCCCATGTTCGCTCCGGTACAAAAGTATCCAATACCCAGAGTCTCCTATTGGTTGCGGGAGTTTCGGTATGTAAATTAGTCGCGGCCCCATTCACACCTGTGCACCTGGGATCAGGTTGTCTGCCGGATGGTTAGGTCAGGAGGAGTCGACTGGACTCTTTGGATTCCATCCCGAAGGGATCTTATTTAGGATGACTGTACCAAATAACATAAGATACGACTGGGATATACCTATAAGTGTTTTTCTCATGGTGTGAATAAGCCTTTAATTAATGACAGCCAATTTCAATTGATCTGTCATTGATCCGCCATGTTTATCCGTACTGGTTCGATATGTATTTTCGTGGATGGTTGAAAAAGAATTTCTAAAAGATTCGGTAAAAAAAAGTGGGGCGACCCCCCCCCCTCCCCTCCTCTCTCTCTCTCTCACCCCTCTCCCCCTCGGAGTCAAATATCTCTGCCGGCCATATATGGCCACTTCCCATGTATATTATATTAATATGCGGGATGGTGTTGGTCGAGGACCTGCTGCATTGTGCAGCTGCATTCCTAAGCCGAAGGACCCTGCGCCTTTCACTGTTCTCTCTTTCTCTTTTTTCTTCCTCTCTCTCTCTCTCTCTCTCTTATACACGGAGTCTCTTTTTCATTTTTCACCCCCTCGCCGTCCTCGCCCTTCGGCAACAGCCGCGCATCTTATTTCTCACCTTTCACGGCATCTCCGCGCAGCATCCAGTTGATGGTCCCTGGGATACCTGTTAAAGTATGTATGAAGCATTAGGAAAAAGAAAAATTTTTTTTTTAATAGATAACAAAAAAATTCTAAAGCAAGGTAAATTTACTCACCCGTTATCGAGTAAGTTTTCCAGGTCTACGTCGTGCGCCAGTGTACCACGTGCGCAAGGAATCATTGAGAAGTCGTGAAAACTGGATGCTCGTCTGAAAATAAAGAAACCAAGTCAATTTAAACGGGTCACCCTGTATCGCTGCGGGTGCAGCGAACTGATCGGATCGATTTGCGTCTCGTATTAAAAGGCGAGGCTTGATGACGCTGTCGGAAATACATCTCAGCAACAATGCTATCGTGCCTACGCAAGCGGATTAGCGGCTGCGTTATACCGGGTATTGCGTTTGGAACGAGAGTGAGAGAGATGGAGGTGTATACATACCAAACCCTGTAGGTGAACATAATACCTATATCAGTTGGGTCTGTCCGACGCCCGGCGTCTCCACGTTGGTCCGCACGTGGCGCCACGCGAAAATCCTTCATTGTTCTTTCCCCGACGGCCGATTATGCGATACAGAGGGTGGCCGATTGTTACGAGGGTGAGTTCACGAGACGACGGGGACAAAAAGAAATACCTCGGCAAGGGATGCTCGGAAGAACGAAATCTGTGGCATCGAGATTAGAAGCATAATCAGAAATAAGGGATGAAAGTAGAACGATACTTTCCAAAGTATTAAAAAAAAAAATTTTTTTTTAACACTTTTCATAACTGATTCGTGCCCTTATGGTCGCCGGTTCTTTGATACTGGAACGACCCCCTACGCACCCCCCCCCCCTCCCCCTCCTACCCCGCCACTGACACGAGTCCACTGGCGAGCTTCTTCAGAATTTCGCATTATCCCTATTACTGCTGATTCACACATCCTCCTTTGTAGCCTTTGTGGGGGTCGACAATGCCGGCTGTTTCTTTCGTATTTTTTTTTTCTCTTCCCACCCCTCTCTCTTACTCTTTTTCATCCGACATACGAACAGTCCAACGGGTGACACGAATGACAAACGACGTTGCCGTCCCATCGACCCGTAACCCGACTACTTTGCTCGTTCCACTCTGTATATCCTATCAGGCTGCCTAACCTTTTGCACCCTAAACACCCACAAGCGGCCCCTTCGCAACCCCCCCGAAAGCATCGACTAGGCACGTATTATCGTATTATCGCCACCTCGAGCTACCCTAGTTGGTTAAGGGTTTCCTTTTCTCTCCAGACTATTTCTTCCCTTCACTTTGTCTCTTCTTACCTACCCTCCACCCAGTTCGATCAACGACCCGTTTGTCTGTCCAGGATGACCTGGTACGATAGGAGGGTACAGGTCAATTACGCGATATAAATTAAACGGACGGAACTTAGACATTCGAACCACCCAGCACTCGAAGACCCATTAAAAATCAAGGTTAGATCGTCGCGACGTTGGTTTATAACGGGTGGGGGGGTTTAAGAGTCAAAGAAATTTAGAGAGAGAGGAGGTGCTGGTTACGAAAGTGGATTTCGTAATGGTAGCTGGTAGGCAGGTTGCGGCATTCGAGAGAAACGTTACAGAGAAGAGTGTGTAAGAGAAGAAGAGAAAAAAGAAGAAGAAGAAGAAGAAAAAAGAAAAGAAGAAAAGACGTGAATTCCAAAGTCAGGACGAAACACATGGAATTCGTTGTTACAATGGCAATGATGGGAAGAATGAAGAGGGATGCCGAAGACCGGTGGCCTACCCCAGACACCCACTGAGAGTTATTAAACAATCGACAATGCTTGTTGCTTCGTCACCCATCTAGCGGCATCCGCGGGTCTTCCTCGGCATCCTCAGAAGCCATAATCAAATCCTGAGCCACGATAATCCAGCGATACTACAGAGAGCGCAGGAATATGATTATCATCTGGCAGTGGCTCTCGGGATCCGAAGAGCCACTATACGTCTATCTCAGCCTAACTCGTATTCATTGTTCAGCTTGGTCCTGAGGATCATTAACGCCTCTTCCGCCCCCCCTTGGACCTGCTGAGGTCAGCCTCCTTGTCCTTAAGGACGTTACACTTAATTCTATTTAACGAACGACAACTTGCCAAATTACGTTGGCACAATGCCCGAGATAGCACTGGCAGGGAATGCTCCGGGTCGTAGGGGCTAGTCCAGAAGTACTGTCGCTCCGATTTCGTTTAATGGAAACGGACCTTTAGAGCCTGGTTTCCCCGTCCGGTAGCCAGTCGGTTAATTAACGAAAGAAGTGAGTTCCTCGGAAAGGAGCTCTCGACGGGTAATATCGTTTGTCGGCGGCCACCTGGGTGCGCAACAATCGCCGATCGAACAATCGTAAACGCAGAGTCACGATTGGCTCTGAAAGACTTCTCTGCCACTGTTACCGGTAATGGCGTAAACCTGGTGCCTCTCAGCGGTGCCCCCAGTCGCATCAAGGTAGCGAGGTCGAAGAGGGTATCTGGGAGATACGTAGGAGCCAGTGTAGAATTGGTTCTAGATCGAAGATCCATGAGCAGGGTTGATTCCTCCAAATTTTTTTTTTTTCCTTGACATTTTCTTACTTCCGGTCTTCTTTCTCTTCCGCTACCGTCACGTCCATCCACGGGTACTTGGATAGGTACGGAGAGAACGTTCCTGCGACGACTCCAGGCTCTGTTGACTCTGGCTCTTGGTACCGAAGGTGGGAGGTTGTCGCGGAGAAGGTGGAAACGCGCGCGCCAGTAAATTACTCTCTGGGCCAGCTCGATCGATCTCTCGTAGGGGAAAAGGTGAACTCGAAGCTCGACGAGAGACGGGCGTAGGTAATTAGTAGTCGGGCACGGCGGCGAATACTGAAAAAGGTAATCGGTGGTGCTTGTCGGAGTAGAAAGAGTGGGGAAAAAATAGCGGAAGAAATGAGAACCAAGAGCAGCCTCGAACAATGGCGACGACAAAACATTTTCTTCCTTTGCTTTGTTTTTTTTTTTTTTCGTTCCTCTTCTTTCTTTTGCATTCTTCGGCGTCAACCTCCTTCCTTCTCTGTCTACTCGGGTACGGTTTGATCTGGAGAATAAATAAGATTTTTGAATTACTCTCGACAATGTCGTGTACACTGAAATTTTTGACGAAATTCAAAAAATATTTTTTTTACCAAATTTTTCAAAAATCACACCCTCCTTGCAACGTCCTGGCCTAAGATTTTCCATGCCGGATATTCAACTATGGCCGCCGTCCTCCGAAGTAGCCGGTAGGTACCCGCCGTCTACCGTTGTACCGACGTGCTTTTAGCGATACAACCAGTAGGTAGCAGACAATCGATATCTCTATGGTAGCAGCAGATGGAACGGGTTTTACTGATTAACGAAGAGCTCAAATGGCCAGAATTCTTCATCCTTTAGAGATTCCCGCTAATGCTTGAACAAAGAGTTTTAATGTTATCAGGTAAATATTGGCATTTGGTATATACAGATATGTGTGGGTGTCAATGATTTATTTACATTTAATTTTGTCACAGTGATTTTATTCACTGGTGCTCTTACCGTACAGCTCGTGATATTCTTATCTACGCTCTTGTTATTTCGCTCCAATAGGTACTCACCTACCAGAAACTATTAAGCAGCGTACTAATTAGCTACACAAGATTCGCTCCTACTAAAAATCGCCTAGTAACAAGTGAATAGTAATTGTACGGTTGAGAGGTCGTTAAAAGAAAGAAAACAAAAAAATTCAATATAACATAAAAATAATACATACTAAATTCTCAAGCAAACGGAAACCCATTGACAGTGTATACGAAATGATTTTATAACGACGCCATCCGACGCTGCGGCGACGTCCCGATGAATGGGGTCAATAATATGATTAAAAAAAATCAATCGCATTGATCGGCATTGATGGGATCTTTGTACCGGGTTTAAGCCTCCGTCAAACCTTTTGCCAGGGTTTCCGAATCATCCCTTATGTCTGGGTACACCCCCCCCCCCCCCGCCCGGGAAAGAAAGAAAAAAATTTGGTGACAAAGGAAATAGCAGGTAGCGCCGCGTCGCGGAATAATATCGCAACCAGTTCAGGTATTGTAATTGCAACAGCCTGGGACTTTATTCCTTCCGTATTAAAGCTTCTCTTCTTCTTTTTTTTTTTTTTCTTTATTTCCTCTCCCTTGACAATTTTCACGTGACCCAACCCCTTTGCGATCTGGTGCACAAAGGGTTTCTCGTATAAGGGTGGCTTCACTTGGGCATATACGTAAACGTATTGGAAAATTGTCGCACGCTAAATCCTACGTCAGCATCTTCCACGTATCGGCCAGGTGCCGTTTAATTTCTTTTTTTTTTTTTTTTCTTCATCCCTTACCAATTTTTCGTCTTATCGTGTACGACCCTAGGATCACTCTATTAATAATCCAGAAGCCGGTCCCGGGCCCGCCCATACTAATCCGAAATATGTTATAAACCCGTGTGAGCTCGGAAGCACGCAATCACACGATTCGGCGCACTGTTCACGAACAATGTACTTTAATTCCCGGTTTCTCGGTCCCCGCACACAGAAATCCCATAAATCCCCGAAAATTCCCACCGGGAGCCCAGGGCGGCGAAGGTGCCGGTGCGCGCGAGTCCTCCGGTGTAAATTACCGGCTTATTCCCGTGGACAGTGTCCGGATAAATAAAAATATTTATACCGAAGCCGCGTGCACTCGGACAGTAAATTAAACTCGTTTTGCCTGGAGACTGTACATAGCCATGCATATGGTACATATATGCATACGTAGGAGATGTATAGATATACGTATATATTGCACAGAGAGGATACCCTTCGAAAAGTTATGTATCTACATAATAACCACCGTAAAATATATATATATATA
>JARQSV010000121.1:82080-146191 GCA_030142285.1 Calameuta idolon
ATATATTGCACAGAGAGGATACCCTTCGAAAAGTTATGTATCTACATAATAACCACCGTAAAATATATATATATATACACGTATAGCAATATAAAGGATCTCTTAAATGTCCTTGCCACCTATTTATCCTTCTTAACTTTCCTATTCTTCCTAAACTCAATATCCTTAGTATAGTCCTCAATATCTTAGCCATACAAGCCACAACTAGCCAATCCAGCCAAGAGCATCCTTATGGCTCCTTTGGATTAATGTATATATATATTCTATTTATCAAGTACATAGAGGCTCCTACATGGACATACATTAATGGAGTCCAGCACGCGCACAGGCACGCACGCTCGATAAATTTGTATTATTTCAATAAATTAAGCGTCCAACGATCCAATTTTCAAGTGGGAACCCTCGGGCAATGTAAATACGAGTGAGTCGCTGAGATCGGGAGTGGGAGGCCACGAAATTCCTTGAGAAACGATCAGGGTTAACCGATGCAGACTGCTGCAGGTCCATGTTCGTGAACGATGCAGTAACAACTCATTTCTTAAATTTTTTCAAAAGGATACAGGGATACGCAAAAAGTCCTTACCTGTTACGCTGTACTATGATAAGGATGTCCAGGTAACACGAGGCAGTCGTCCTGTTTTCTTCTTATTGATAGGCGGAATAAGAGGCCCTGCGTATTTTTCATTTAATGCGAAAGTTTATTGGCTCGCGTTTCAATCGGCATCAAATGAACGAGAGCACGAACGGATCCCGATGGTATTTACTGGAATGGCGAATATCACTTGCAGAGAGAGAGAAAGAGAGAGGGAGAAAGAGAGAGAGGGTAAATAACAGGAGAGAACGGTAACCGAGAGACTGGGTACGAAAAAAAATGGCAATTCACTCCCGGCAGGTTTTATTAACTCCCGCCTGAATAACTTCTCTTGGCGCGATTCACACCACCGAAGACATTCTGTATTTAATAAGACGTTTCGTTATTCGCATCAGAAGAGGATTCGTTCCGTCTGTAATTATTTATCGAGTATGCAATAATTGCAAGGGATTCGCGTAACGTCGACGCCGAACCTGTCAGAAGTTGCTTTACACTGTTTGACTTAGATCACATCGTATACAGCAGAACTGCACGAGGAGGGAAACGGAAGAGGAAAAGGAAGGGAGTGATGGAAAGTATATAGGGTAGTTCAAAATAGGGGAGCACTGTTGTTTCGCCCGTCAACGATCACCAGGAGATCCAGTATCGATTGCTGATAAGAGTCAGAGAGAGGTTAGGGCGCACCGCAGGAAATGGCTTTGCCATGCAGATTCGATCGGTCTACGTCCGCGCCGACTGTTAAACTATACTGCGTACAATGTATACAGTGCGTTAGAATCGCGTTTACTTCCTCCAACGCCATTACAAAATTCTAGATTCACTGTGTAAGGTGTTTTGTACTTCGATAGAAACTCGACCGCGCGGAAGTCGGCGTATGTCACTAGCGACACTGGCGCCGCCACGGCTACTTGCGGTCTTCATCGCTACTCATTACATCAGTCAAACGTAGCGTCGTTTCCGCCGGTATTATTGCTACAGTGAATTGTTACTCGAACATTATTCTTACTTCGAAAACTTTACTGCGAGGTAAGTAAGACAGTGATACATATTCTGTACTGTATGTCACACGAGTTTATAAAAGACTTCAGGCCTCAATTATTAGAGCAAAGATCTGTCTACCAGTCTTTGATAGCTCACTAGCATCCATTTTGAATAAAAATAGGAGTGAGCTTGATGTATGGCCTTTTAAACAGCAGATTTACATATTTTTCTGGATTTAAATAGCGTTACACGAGGTCGGAAATGGGCACGTGGCTCGGTTCCCTTATGGGAGGACACGGGTTGCATGGGAGGAAGGGATACAGGGTGACGCGTAATTAACTACTATAGTAGTTGACGATAGTATCTTATCCCCGATGCTAGTATTATACATGCTGCTGCTGCTGCTGTTGCTCTTACCTTGTTGCATCAGTTATCTCTATTTTCTTTTACTCTTCTCTGTATAAAGTTCTACCACCGGAAGCGAGATACGAGTGAGTCACTTTGAAACGTAACCAGAGATTTTACGGATCATTTCCAACGGGGTTTTATCCTCTAGCTAACCGTGGACAAGTAAACCCATACGGTTTGATACTGCACCAAACGAACCGGAAGTCCCCCTTTTCTTAGAGCATTTTCATCCATCGACGATCAATCAAACGGAGCAAATCCTTTTATCGCTTACGACGTGTGCAAGACGCCTTTGCCGCTGCTACGCCGTCGTTAATGCTGTCATATCTAGGATGCATTTTAATGCGATTTACATTGCTGAAAATGGCTAACGTATTTACGTATCACATTGTTATTGGTTCATTATGTTTATCAAGGAAAGTAATATGAACGAGCAGTTTCTATGCGGGTATGGAAGAAAAAGTCTTGTGACAATTACGACGAACGTTACCCTCCTGCGTAAGTAGCTATGACAAAAGTCGTCTTATGCGCGTTGTCACTGCGACGCTCGAATTAGAATGCGGCTTTATGGAGGGGAGAATGCGAATTTATATAGTCCTTAAGATACCTTTAATACCTTCTACCTGTCCCTTTTACAGTTTCCATAAGCATCCTGACGTTTCTAAGGGATCGCTCGTACGTTCTTTTTTAGTACTTACTCGTTTTCTGTATATGTCGTTGAAAATCCGCCTTGATAATTCAGCCAGGGGCTCACTGCTATTGATAGATGGGCGACTCTATGTTCATTAGTACGTTCATGCTTTTCAGGAATGTACGTCTGAATTGGACAGCTCCGTATCTATTAGACGGATCCAACAACTGGTTTTTACAGAAGTGTCTGAGAATCTTTTATCGAAAAAGCTGCGCCATCGACTAAAAAACTCATGAGATTATCCACGCACATCCGGATATTGTCTGGCCGATTCTGTAGGAGCTGTTTCGTCACGCGGTGAGCGCAATGGTTCTTCCCGGAAAATTTCGATGCTCCCTTTTTGGCGGCCATTATTCAGGTTCTGTATAACACAATTGGATTCTCGTACGCTTGGAGATTATTAATACTTCAAACGAGCAACTGTAGGAAGACGAGGAGTCACGTTGAAGCTTTTGGAGGTTAAGTGACGACAATTGTCGAACGTGGGTACACGGATTATAAATACAAAAAAAATTCAAGATGGAACCCAGAACACAGAATAAATCTGTAAGTTTATTATTAATATCTCTTTGTCACGCACTAGTTAGCTCACTTGGTTTCTCTGAAAATCTCAGCCCTCTGTCCGTTCACAATTTTTTTTTCTTCCTATTTTAGGTAAAAAGTCTTTCTCTCTCACCCTACGTTCCACGACAAAAACCAAGCTATCCGTCTTTTGTCCGCGAAAACAAGCAGAGACGATAGACAGACGGAACCTTCGGGATAAGAAGAAAATGACGAGGAAAGAGTCGTGATTAATTATCCCACGGGAAAAGGGATCCTTTGGGTACAGGATCCCATCGATTTTCCTTGAATTAATAGAGAATTATGGTAAAGCGAAATACGAAAGGAAAAACAAATTACCAAGTGGAAGGATAAGTGAGTATCATTTCCTGGATGACGTCGAGATTTCCAGACGAACAAAAATTATCTATCATTCGCTAACAATCGCACGAGAGACAGTCTTACTATTGTCGCTTAAAAGATCTTACGTCCTTAGGTATGCGGACGGCTTTGCGTATCGTATAAGCCCCGATACAGGAGAAGAAGTGGGTGTCGAGAGGAGGTTGTTAGGTAGACTGGAGCATGTTACGATTCTGTAATCCGTACAGAAAAGGGGGTAGGAATGTGCCTACGTTCTCAGAAGCGTCACCAGCCCCTTGGAACCTGCGCAACCCCTATCTTCATCCCTTAAAGGTGGTAACCATGTCTTCACGAAGGAGTCAGAGAGACGCTGCTGCCTCACGAGCTTGTTTGCAAGGTTCAGTTGATACAAGATTAACAACAAGTCGTTAGAGGAACCAGATGGGTAGGGTGGTACTGGGAGGGTGGTTGACAGGATGTTCCCGTTGCCACCGTTGCTGCTACCACTAGTGTCGGTTGTTCGTGGAGATGTTCTAGGCAAAGGTGGATAGTAGGTTGTAGGTGGTACACTGGGTAAGGGACTCTGGGGTACGAGAGAGTGTACCACAATGGTCGGCATGGCAACACCACGCGGCATGCAGTACGTCAGAGGGAGAGAGAGAGAGAGTGAGTGAGTCGGTGAGTGAAGAGAGAGTGAGAGAGAAAGAAAGAGAGAGAGAGAGAGAGAGCGAGTGAAAGAGAGTTAGCTTCGGCTCGAACTCAGGGACTCTATTTCCATAATCTGCCGCTTTGTCGATTCTGAATTATGCGACAACGCCCCACCCCGTACACATCGTGCGCCCCAGTCCGCCGCCCCTGAGCTCTCCGAGTATCCGATTATTTGCTTGAAATCGATTTCATGTGTTTGGCCGTTCTGTATTTGTACGTTCTCTATACCACATTGTGTCCCTGTTCATCTTCGTTTCGTTGCATTGTAGAGGAGACCAGGATCCGCGGTACCACTGGGGATCCAAATCATCCGTATGAGAGGATAAACTATGGTGCAGACAGAACGTACCAGGATCAGGAGGACGATCGCGAGGAAGTCGAACTGAATTTACATCGACGTACGCTCCTACCCATGCACCAGGTATAATCGGCTCTTTTTTTATTCCCTATTATAATACTTCATATTTTTTCTCTCTCTCTTTTTTTTTGTTTAATGTTAATGACACTCGTCGCAGAACACCAGACGTCTTCCTCGTCGGCCAGGCGTGACGAGGATTTTCGAGGCCGAACACGAACCAGTCGGACAATTACGTGCAAAGCGATGTCTGCCTGTAAGGGTTTTGTCCGCGAGCCGACGGACGTGTTATTGTTCTCTAAATATCCGTCATTGTACTGGAGCCGTATCGTCGCGCACGAGTGCCCTGAGACTTACAGATTGTTTCAGCAGGCTGTCACGAATTACGATTCACTGCCGAGAATTCATGAGATATTTTCTTTTAACAACTTCGAAGCCACGTCCAATATTATTGACCATCGTTCGTTACAATGACGGTGGCAGCAACAATACCATTGTCGCATTACTCCTGTAACGGCCTGAAGTTTCAATACTTCCCAGGACGTCTTGATCCTCAGCACGGTGTACAAAGTACACAGAAGACAGTCGGAAGAACCAAATGATTGTTCAATTGGAATTTATGAAATCGAGCTCTACTTCGTTAGTGCTGCAGTTATCCGTGTACTCATCGGCCAGCAGAAAGTCCCAGGCCAGTTTCCGATCGTGGGTTAAATTTTGCAGTAGCTATCCATTGTTCAGCCACCATTGTTTCAGTATCTCGGGGGCGGCGCTTCCCATTGTCTCCACCCTTTGTACCTCTCCGTGGCCGGATCTCTCGCCTTGACTAGAAAGAACGACGGAGGGTGTTTCATTCGGTGATGGAAGGATGGTGGGGAGCTAGAAGGGAGGAGGACGGGATGCTGCCAGGGAATAAAGGGAGGAAACACAGGAATTGAAATAATCGAGAGAGCGCCAGTGGGAGGAAAGTATTATACCTACCCTTCCAGTTGGCCTTTCTGCTCCTCTCAATTTCACCCTTTGATCCGACTTATCATGGATTTCATAAAAACAGACAAAAGCCGGACGTTTTTACCTGTGAGTGTAAAATTTCAAATTATTCAATAACACCATAAAATTACTAGAATCGGTTATTGCCTTGTCGTACGTTACCATTTCTAGGAAAGGATCAATATTAAGGACGTCCAGGACGCGAGTGTGCAGCCAGCATAAATAGCCTAGCACATAAAGATGGCCAAGAAGGATCATTGTAAAGGGGGACAGGATCGATGCGTTCGCGTTTCTTTTTGTATGCGAAGAACGTGACGTAACGCGGCCGTAAGTCTTGGATAGAACAAAGTGCGTCGATCCACTTTCGGGCCGAATGCGAATCCGATGCAAATACTCAGCCGGAAGCCGACAATGGGGAAACCTAGCGATATGCTAATGCGTTCTCCAGCGAGCCACGCAGGACCTGTGCTCACGAGGACATTCATATATTGTATAATATATATATGTATATACATATACACACCTACATACACCAGTACCACTAGGATCCACTCTAACCACCGCCATTCTGTTATTCCCTGCTAGTCCGCTACTCTCTATCTCGCGTAGAGAGCAACTGCGGTGAGGAGGACGAGAGAGAGGGACACGAGGACAAGAAGAGTACCAGAGAGTCAGAGAAAGCGAGAAGCAGAGTGAGGCACGAGGAAAGGCCGATACAATGCTGGCCTCTCCCGCGAGTCGACTTTCCTTGATACATCGCCATTGAGCCATTGTCCGCCTCCCAATGCCCGAACGAAAGACTCCGAGAAGGAAAAAAAATTCAATTCAGCTTTTAAATTATTTCCCCCTCCCCTTACACAACCCACCACCCCTCCCTCCCTCCCTCCCTCCCTGCGCCAACCTCCATCTCGTCTCCACCCTCCCCTCGCCCGACGAGAAAAAAAAGGTCGTCGTGTCGTTCCTCGCCCGTTCTCCGGCGCGCAACGTCGTCCTCAAAGTCGACGTCGACGTTGTCCTTTCCTCCTCCACGTCTAGCTTCGGGTCTTCGTCTTGGACTTCCCCATCTCATTCTACTTCGCTACTCTGACTTGGACCTGGCAGCGGCGGGATCGCTTGCGAGAAGCGTCGCGACGCTTCGTCCTTTGGGCGTAATCGTAACGAGATCACCCAGGACGTACTCTTGTGCTTGGGGTCTAACCTTCTTCCAAGAGGATGGTCCAACTTGCTAGGGTAGACCCGGTCGTGGGATGAAAGGATCCGATAGACGGGGTGGGTTAAAATGGCGTCGGGGGTGCGATAAGTTTGATAAAATAATTCTGATCCCTCGTTAATATTTAATCCAGCCCTTCCTGCCGTGATTCCCAATAAGTTGAGGGGTGGTAGCGACGCCAAGGGCTACGACGACGCTTCCTCCCCGATAATGGTATATAGGTAGCTGATGAGAAGCGAAGGGGATAACCAGGGGATTGTAGTCGTGTGGTTCTCCAGCTCGCAAAATCCCCTGAGCGAACCCTATACCCAAGCCAGGAAGGTGGTGGTGGTGGTGGTGGTGGGTAGAGGATCAGCGAAAGGGTGGCTTGGCGTCAATTGATGTCGTGCTCGCCGGTACGAGGTATAGGGGCGTCGGGCGCCACATTGTTTCAGCACAATATCATCCCGACTACCGAGGATCTCTACCGGGGACCCTCGCCATCTCGTTATTTTAATCATCCCCCATTTTATACCCGCAACACTCGGGCTGGCAGCCCTTCGGCATTGGATCTTCTCCTAGTATAAGCGGACCCGACGTCGAGACGCCCGGCACTTGGAGGATAGCGTCTTTCACGAATATCGATATCATCCCTTAACGCTTTTCACAAAAATATTATTCAAAATGAATTTTAATAATTTTTTTTTTTCGCTCTTCAAGTTTTTACGCAACCACGGTGACATCTATGGTTCCTTCGCGACAACTTCTAATTTAATACCTCATCGCTGTTACATGGGCTCGGCCAGGCTCATCGAGATGGAACCCAGAGGGGGTAAGTGAAAAGCATCTTTAATCATGGATGCGTTAATATAAAAGTCCTCTTTGTTCGTCTCCTTGTGTCCTCGACGGGTTCCTGGATGTTTGCAGGGATTCGGGAACGGTTTGTTGGATGACTGACTGCTGCCTCGCGACGCGAGGCACCCTTGCTCCATTATGACATTATGGTGCCGGCATTGTCCCAGAGCTGAATGCCGCCTGATGTTGGCTACATCCACGACGCCGACGCCGGTCGTCGATCCACATCGATATCAATACGTACCGTAACTATTCGTTATACGATAACTGTTTATTGTGCATCGTACAATTATACATAACCAATAAACTCTACAACAAATAGACAAAGCACAATGAATGACAATAGACCTTACGATTTCCACGGACGTGATCGCTCCTTCGTGTCTGCGCATGCGCGGTGTAATTCAGTATCTGTACCCCGATCGACGTTTTTGCGTATTCGTCCCACGTAAAATTGAAGAGCTGGAAAAGATGGGCGAACAAGGTAAGGTACAAGGTGATGGGGTGGAGGTGGAAGGTGGAGGCACCTTGTTACGACATCGCAGGACCTTTGCGGAAGTATTGTCTTGGCGCTTTATCGTGCCACAATGTTGGCGGCAATGAGAACAAAGCCAGCATTACGGCGACTGCCGTGCCGGAGAATGGGTCTTCTGTCTCGAAGAAGGCAGGAAGGACGTCGCGTAAAAATACAGAATACAATGGATTTATAATTAGAAGTCTTCTGTTCCCTCTGTTAGTCCTAGTACTCGGTTTTCTTATACGTAAACGCCTACACGACATTTTCTCGTTATCATCCTGGCGATGGCAGCAGCTACAATGCCTGGTAATGATAATAACAACAGTCAATAGGCCCAAATGTCTCTATGCATAAACTAGTTAGGATATAGTCGGTACGTACGCATACCAATATGGCCGCCGTCGCCGCCACTCGTAGTGCCCACGATAAGCCATTATAAAATGAGTTGGCTATCTCTCAAAATATCTTTATTTAATCAATTAAACAAACCTGATAAATTATTCAGGCACCTTGTTTGGTTCCAGTACTCAGACTGACGGGTGGACACCTTCGATACGCAATCATCTACGTTTGCAAGAGTGGTACGTCTATGGGCGACAGTTCCAGTGGCGTCGCCACTGTCGCCCCCTCGAGGGACAACAATTGACAAAAACTGACAGCGGAGCGGCCACCTATTGTCGCGTCTCGAATGGAGACAGTAAACAGCCATTGTTGTTGCGAACACATTGTTACTACGCCGTTCGGTTTCTTTTACGTCCGTTTGCGCGGTAAGAACGCTCTCCCGCCATCTTCCGTCTTCCGTACCAGTCCACGCTTATTTTCCGTGCATTTCATTACTCTGGACCTCTGGATATCCGCACTACCCTCTGCGCCATCTCGTTGAATCTTCAGGAAGATGACGCTACGACTCGGGCTGGATGGAAGATTTTGTCTTATCTGAAAATTCAAAAGAAATCCGGCATCTTCGAATACAATTTCCCACGTGACTCTGCACAGATAATGGAGATATTGAATTTTTGAAAAATTTTCTACATCAAAGAGACTCCATGGATAATCGATATCCGATCGATATTGTCGATACAGATTTAAGGTGGTAGGACTGATCTACAAAATTTCTCAGAATCTTTAGCATGTGCGTACTATATATAACAATAGGGAAATTGGTCCAGGCAAAACCCGGTGGCTCCATTCATCTAGTCACCCTTGAATTCTCTCATGCTAGTGTACATAGCTATGACATAGGGGGTGACGGTAATGGCGATGCCAGTGTCAAGGGAGGAAAAAAAACCATAAAAATCAGGGAATCAAAACATTTTACAGAATCACGCTGCATCCCGAATACAGCGAATAACCATTCGTTATGTGACACAATGGCTCACAACAATGGCACTGGTTCCTGCGCGCTTATGATGTATTATGGGAAAAGCGGAAACGTATGTTTTACCCCAGTTTCCCCCGTTTAGTGGCGTTTAGTGCGCTCCACTGATTCGCGTGGTATTTATTTTTTCCAATGGCACTTTTACCAGCCGCTACTCTCTCTCTCCTCCTCTCTCTCTCTCTCTCTCTCTCTTAGATTATCTGCTCACTTTTCTACACACTCTCATACTCGACGATCTTCTCTCTCATTTGTTCATTCGCTACTACATGTCTTTCCAGAACTTTCTCTCTCTCCCTCTCGCTCTCCTCTACCTCCCCTCTTTCTCTCTCTATCTCTCTCCCTTTTCCTGCAACTTTCATTCTCCCCGGAAATCTCACCCTCGCTCTCTCGTTCTCCCTCGAGTTACGCTTCAACGACGACATTTATCATTTGTCGCTGCTACTCGCTGCCACTTTCTCTCTCTCCAACCCCGTTGTGTAATATCGCTACCACCACTCGATATGGATGTTAACGTGAACGTAATGGCATTATCTGACTATTGTCCAATACACGATACACCCCATAGAAGAATAATGTGAGGGTGGGGGTGGGGTGGGGGGGTAGGGTAGTAACTGCTAATTCGCGATATCCATTTTTCTAAAGGCAAAATAAAGTCAAACCGACAATCTGCCTGTCCGCTTTCAATTGACCTGAAATGTCATCCCCTCAAAAACATCTTTCAATGAATTTAGCCATTTCTCAACTTGGCAATGAAAATGAAAAAAAAAAAAATCCCACCCCAATCCGGCTAATACGACGTTGTACAAATTTGACTCTGACGTATATCCACTGCAGCGACACTGTACAAGCGTAACGATACGACATTCTGATTCGCATGGCGGCTTAATTGGCACTCGGTTCGCGCAGAGAAATTAACGGAAAGTGAAGCAAGTCCTTGCGCACCCTCGGTCTCAAAGTGAACCTTCGTACATACCTAACCTACCTAGAAACTACCCTTCTTGCCACGGTTGGCGAATCGAGTCTAACGCGAAGATCGACGCAGCGTTCCGGAGGACCTCTCTTCGAGGGGTAGTTCTACAGCAACGTGTTCTAAAGAGATTCCTCTGCGCCAGTTGGTTTCATTGCTGAATCGTTCAATTCCTTTTTTCAGCTCGCCACCATTGTTAACCTAAAAATCATAGAGGTCAGATTGGTAAATTGTTCCTGAAGAAAAATTAATTTCTCATTTTTCCAAAAAGTCCCAGGAGCAAAGTGGCACAAGAAATAATATTAAAAAAAATAAGAAGAAAATGGTATAACTGTACCATGACAATGGCAAGTACAATTTCCCAGGACGTATTACCTTACCATGAATATTCCCCTTGATCCGAAGCTTAGGTTTCACTCACCGCTCGTTCCACTTTTCCTCAATTTCGTCATCTCGACCCCCTGGCTGTCACGAACGTTACGGAAAGTCGACTATATTTTTCTAAAAAAAAAAATTTCATTTTCAAACTAACGATAATTTGTTCAGTGACCAAAGAAGTAACTAACTATCAGATACAGAGCCATACCCAAAAATAAAATTGAAAGCAGCTCCAAACGTCCGCGTAAGCACACGCAAGGCATCGGCGATTGGCTCAGCGAGTAGCAGACGTCCAATAAATTATGATTAGTCGGCAAGAAGTTCATGCAGAGTTCCGAAAGAAGCGTGCCAAAGTGCTTTACTCCATATGCCTATAGGTTAGGGAAAAAAAGAAAAAAAAGTAAACATAGGCAAGCACATAGGTAAAAAGCTATTCAGATCGTTTAATCTATATGTTGGGTATATCCATATCCATTATGGAATAATCGTAACCAATGGCAGGGTGTAATCTAGTTTGTATAGGGACATAGTATTTTAATGGTCGTACAGGGTGAGATGGGCACAATGGGGGCCCCATTGGCCAACGACACGCACTCACCTATATATCTACATGTGTACAGACCAGGATCCTCTTGCTGCTGCCTACTGCTTTTCCTTGGCTGCTATCTATTCCGGTTAAAGTGCGTGTCGTGTCGCGTTCCGTCCTGTCGTGTCTCTTCGTGTCGTGTCTTGTCGCGCTATGGGTGTGGGATTTGTCGTTGCGTGAATCCTGGGACCCATCTCTCATACTATCGGTGAAGATCTACAATGGCGCGTCATCGGATTTCTGTGTGGGCGACTCCGGGGCTTTAGACGTGAAAGTTGGTAGAGAGAGATAGAGAGAGAGAGAGAGAGAGAGAAAGGACCCCCTTCGACCCCTCTGACCAATCAGTAAAATAGATGGAATAACAGTGGGAAAGAACCCTGGGTAGAAAAGAAGCAATAAATGAGAGCAAAATAAGCGACACGATGACTTTTAACGGTCCTTCTGCTCGAAATCAGTTTGAAAATACCGCGACACGTGCCTCGCCGTATTACCCCCTTCGAGAAACTCGAGTGACTTCCCAGTCCTCCCATTAGTGAAATCGATGCAACGTATGTGAGTATGTTATAACGTCACTGGGAATATTACCCTGTCAGCCATGAAATCCTGGCCCGAAGTCGAGGGTGAGCCAAGTACTCGGTAATGGCAGAGGTACTTAAGGCATACATACGCAACGTAATAAATATTTAATATTTGTTGATTTATAAATAATTCGTTAATGCGTGTCAATTGGTTCACATAAATAAAATTCAAAGCATGGATAAGCTTGAGATAAAAAAAAAAAATTTTGAAACTCTTAGCGTCGTTAAGAAAAAATATTGTTAACCGGTATGTCTGTCCTTGTCTCACTCCCATAACCTACCATGGCTCCCTCTCTCTCGCACTCGCAGCAGGTATAGGAAATTGGATAAATCTAAGCGTCAGACCTTCCGCAATCGCTCGATCGAACTGGAGACTCGTCAATGGGATTTTGTAAATAAAAAATCTAAAATGGCCGACCAAGACTGTCATCTGACAGCTGTCAAACCTGACCGATGCACTGCGTCCATTCTAACCAAACGTTCCTGTAAAGTCTACATCTTCCAGGTCATCCAGTTCCCTATGTTCCTGCATCACCCTATAGCCAACGAATGCTTCGTCTTGCAGCGTGACGCAACCCGGAATTAATACGATAGATAATAAATGTTTGCGCTCTGCATGTCACACGAGGTATACCGGATACGTGGCATGTGTGTGGCAGGGCCAGTATTTGTTCAGGCCCGAATAGCAAATAGGTCCTCTTCGGGGGGGCCTGACATGTTTCTCTCAGGTCTTTCGACGGTACCACATACCTCCCCTGCACCCTGTCCTTCTCATCTTGGATCTTCACAATTTCAAAACGACACCCTGAAAATTTGATACTCTTATTCCCCCCCCCCCCTACCCCCTCCCGACAATCAACCACCCCTCTAACGCTATTTTTGACTAAAAAATATTTAAACAAAAGGTAGCCATCCCTCTGCGCTAAATTCCTACTAAGTATCTATCTGTATCCATGCACGTACATTTGACTACACACTGCGTAACTAAACCGATGCTGTTCTCTATTTCAGTCAGCTAGAAACTGTAGAAGGTGGAACAGGAGGAGACTCAGGTAAACTTCGTACTCCAATGTAGTCGGTACTCAACTCTACTCAACTCTAGTTTAGTCTACGCTCTCTCTCTCTCTCTCTCTCTCTCTCTCTTTCTTTCTCTCTCTCACTCGCTCTCTCGTAGCTCTGTACTCGTTCATTTCCATAGATGCCAGCGGCACGCCCGGCCACCCCAGAGTCTATTGAAGTACGTCAAGCGTTCCCATTCGGCAACGTTCTGCTCTCTTCTTGCTTTCCATTGCTTTCTTCATCCTTTCCAGGGACACCCTTGCCTTCGTAGACCATATATACCTTATTCGTCGTTACTCCGATGCACTTGGTATGGGCTGACAAGTCTGTGTATATGGTACGTGCGTAGAGATGCTATGTATCGTTATTGATGGTTTTCAACCCGACGACACATACTTTGAGATGAATTAAATTTGACGGACGGTTCGTCGCTGGCATTGGACAGTCGTTTGGTTCATCTTGATATATAACGTTTTACGTTCTATTATCCACGAAGTGTATTGACCTGATTAAAGACAAAACATAGTCGATCAGTATGTAGATATAGTGTGGTACGACAGTTACTTTTGGAAAATGGATAATACCAATTTTTTTTTTTTTTTTTTTTTTTCTTAGAATAAAAAGGAACACACTACAGCGACACTTGTGTCAATGGCCGTGTTGGCATAATGCTCATTGTGCGTGCTGGAACAAGAGAGAGAGAGAGAGAGAGTCAAGAGATAAGGCGATATATGTACAAGATAGGAAACGTGCGTTCAGCACTTTTTTATTTATAAAAAAAAAAAGGTGGCATTTCTAATTCTTAACAATACCCCACCCCTGTTACTTTTCAGTCCACTCGAACGATACTCGGAGCAACGTACTGTAGCTCAAACTCGACTACTCAAGCTAGCTCGAACCGACCATATGTTCCCTACGTATGTGGCACGTGTGTCAGTATCATCCAGTCCCCGTGTGTACTTTGAGCAAATACAATTACTCTACATTCACATAGTCATTGACAGGCCCATTCTGAATATTGGTATTGAATCAGAGTCCAAAATATTCTATCACTCATTCCACATTCCAGGGAATGCCTAAACCGGCAGTTTTATCATTCGTAATATTACTGTCTTATAAATAATCACGTCCTCGTACAACTGCTCCATTTTTTTTAATAACGACATGTAATATTTCTTTTATCATTTTTTCCCTCTTCCTTGACAATGTGTCAACCAGTCCCTCGTTCCGTACCTGAGTCCCTGAACGTATTCTATTCCCGCAGTACACGTATCTATACGACATAGAACGTATCCACGTATTTACATTTCTATATCCCTATATTTCTCATCAGGCTCGTCACTCCCTCTTTCAGGAGAAACTCCCGCCTCCTCGTTCCCTCTCTCGGCAGCCTTCGACCCCCTCTCCCGTCAATGTTCCTCCTCCATAACCTCTTACACCTCCTCATCCTCCTCCTCCTGAACTACCAAACGCAGCCGCCAGCACCACCATCATAGCCGGGCCTCCGATGTCTACCTTATAACTCCACCTCGGCGCTAGGCCTGAGACCTGCTTCACTCATCGTCATCCATGGACTCATCCATACGGTGTCTTCTCAACATCCTCCTGGTGTCTCTGATCGACGCTCTATGCTGACAGTGACAATGAGGATCGCTATATACCGGGTGGGTGTCTTCGTTATGACTTGGAACCAGGTAGCTGGGAACGTTCACGTGGTCGCTCCAAATTCCTATTCTCCTTTGGATCATTTGCTGGATACATCCAGAATTTACGTTTGGAGTCGATACGTCGCTCCAAATTGATCCGTGCTTCGTTATGGCGCTGATGAACGTGGAGACTGAGTGCTGAAAAAAAAAGTTTTGAATTATTGGATGAACTATGGTATCCAAAGTGTTGGAATAAAAGTTTTGGATGGATCGACTGACGAACCTCTTTTGAGCTGCTTGTAATTTCTTTGCTGCTTTTTGACAGACGGATGGATCAAGAGCGTCGCTATTTGATAGGAGGACGCTTTACGGATCTCCCCTTGGGTTCTCAGGCGACTGGCAGACCGCCACACAACAATACAATACCTATATGCCTCTGCTGGGGGATGACACTTTAAATTTAATTTAAACGTCGTATTGTGCAACCCCCTCGTAACCTCCTCGGCAGCAGCACCGTCGCCATCGTCTCATCCACCCCTACTGTCCTGTCTATCCATCCAGTTCCTCACTCCGACAGCCTTGATTCTCCTGGCCAACCTGCTTATAGCGACCCCCTGCTCACCCCCCAATGAACAGGACTGCACTACTTTCAATAGTCTCTTAGACTTCTTCTCGCCGAAACCACCCTTAGCCTCCTGCCTTGATACCAGCATTGTCACTTGTATAATACCCTTTTTATTTTCATTATTCGCCAGAATTTTTATTCTACTTATATCTTATCCCCTGGAGAGTGACAGGGTGATAAGGGGACAAGCTTCCGCGAGGGGTGTAAGGAAGAGGTTAAGAGATAATTTTTTTTTCGACTCCTCAAAAAACCGTTTTTGTCGCTTAAACAGTATTCATCCCCTATCCGGTGTACCATTACGTCCAATATGGGTCTCATCCCTATCGCACCCGGAGCAAGCTACAGCGATCCGCCAAGGGTCAGGATGCTGAAATTAAGGGTACGAGACGGTAGCTGTCCAGGTTTAAGGATTTATAACAGATACGGGGATGAAGATCTCATAAGGGTGGTACGGGGGTATTATGGATATATTGCTGAGTTGGGCGTGCTATGGTTGAGGTCGTTACTCAGAAGTCATCTTAAAAATATTACTTAACCCCACTTTGATGAGGATCGAATTCGAAAGGATCACTGGAGTCCTTATTGATCTTATTGAATTCCGCCTGGTGTATCGCACTGTATATATATGTATGCATGGAACCACCCCGTGTTCAGGGGATTCCCCTTGCAAGAGGTAACAACAAGGTATGTATACCTAGATACTCGAGCTAGGTGTAAAAGACACTATAAATTTTCTCCATACAATTCTGGAATCCACGGGAGGGTGTGATCCTGGCTGTACGGGGTGCGAATACAGTGACTCCTGGTGAACGGGGTGTGCACGGCACATTTTCACCCCGTTTTCTACAAGACTACAGACATCTTTACGAGGCTAATTTATAACCGATAGGTAGTCATAGCGCGCTCCATTTAATCGGAGAACCCTTAGCGGTGCCATTGCACTATTTATGGGAGCAACCATAATGATGAACGTTAAGGGATGACGGCTGGGATCTCCGTTCGGATAAGGGTGCAGCCAATGGGACAGAAATGGGGTCAGGCAATACCGGAAATCCCGTATATCATGGTAAACGAGATGAGAATTACAATGGTAAATACGTATAAAGATAAAGTGGGTCGAATAATAGAAAGAAAAAAAAAACCATAAATTAAATAATTAAGAAATTGATAAATTTATGAAAAAAAAAAATAATAATAATAATACTAAGACAAAAAGTAGTCAAGAGCAAGAAAGCATAGCTAGCCACATAGCCGAAATCCTGGTATTCGAGATCGAGAGTTTTACCATTCAGAAGTAAGAAGTTAAGGGTAAGTCAAGATTAGGGTGGATGAGGTTAAGCGTATGCGTACAGGGACTGTATACGTAGTACAGGCATTCCAGGAAAAGAAAGAAAAAAGTCGGAGGTACCTTGGCGAATGCGGAGAAAAAGTATAGAAAGTTAAAAAAAAATTAAAAGGGGTTGACTCGTTGGGGCAATCTACCCTCTGAACAACGTAATCAACTCTATTAACGGGAAGCTGTACCTACGTAGGCGGTGACGCGTACCCTCGACTTATTGCAGCGATTGCCAAGCAGTTTATTGAATCGGCCGCCAGTGGCAGCACCGACAACTCTCGAACCCCCCCCACGAGATTCCTATAGTAAGCATAGAGCGAATAAAAGAAAAAATCAAACCAGTGCAAACTACCCACCAAAGTTCAGGGTGGATATAACAGTACCAGAGAATAAGGGTTGTAGCGGGATATTTATGGCATTTACGAAACTAGTCCTAGATGGTTACCGATCGAGATGCCGCAGCGGTCCGTAAGGAATTCAGCAAAGAGAAGAGGAGGATCTCGAAGGGCGGGAGGGAGGGGGGGGGTTGAGACAGTCGGGAGGGTAGTTGGCGAAGCAGAGGAAAGTCAGGGAAGCGTGTCTAAAAGCCACCCCGAACGTCATGAAGCTCTCGTCGTGATCGTACGGCATGTCTCTTTGGTCGCGTGTGCCTATTTCCACTACCCTTCTTAGCTGTATCGCGCCACCCCTTGTTACTCCTCCTCGAGACGTAATGTGTATATTATGTTAACAAATAAGTGCTCGCGGTAATAAAAGCCGTGGATAATGTATGCGCGATGTCTCGAACAATATTCCTCTGGCTCCGTGATATAATGGCGGGTATAAATAATACTCCCTACCCACAGCCACCCTCCCGTCAACCCCCCCCCCCTCCGCGGCCACCAGCCGCCAGGAACCCCAACCCCCCCGTGAGCACGAACGGCGGAGTCGACTGCCTTTGGAAAACGGGGGCGGGTTCTACGAGTAGGAGAAAGTACTGGAGAAATGGGTAGAGTCGGAGAGAGAGAGAGAGAAAGAGAAGGAAGAGAAGCGCAGAGTCGCAGAAGGAAGAGGAGAGATTCGATGGGCATCCTGGAGATGGCAGTGAAGGTGGAAGTAGGTACTCCCGTAGGAGGTTCAAGGTGGCGGTGATGGTGGAGTCCCGAAGAAAGAGTAGGTGGGGCTGAAATATGTACAAACTTGAGGGCTCCTTGTTACTAGCGGTGATAAATTACACGAGAAGATCCATTATGAGTATAGTTACCATACAGCATGATGCTCGGTTGCCTACTAGTATACCGATCCAACTATTATCTACGGTATCCGAGATACTTGATGATACGAAGAATTAAATCCAATGACTGATCAGCATTCGGATCTGTTGAAAAGTCATTTTTTCCTTTTAAATATCACTATAGATTCGTTAAAGTCGGCCATGTTGTATTTTCACATAACTCACACGTAACGAACCGCCGAATATAATTCTGATCATCCGATGAGAACTTTTAATGAAATTCCACCGATCATCCAGCGACTGTAAGTCATCCTACAAAAGGAAACGTCTTGAAATCACGTAAAAATTAGTATTCCGATTGTCACTCAAACACTGTAGCTTCCGGTTTCAAACACGCGAACAGCTGAGCACAAACATTGAGCATCGAATGAAAAGTCATTTGGTACACGTAGCACAATAGCTGATAGCTAATGACTCCAGTAGACACAAGGGGTGACACCGATATCCCATCTGTTCGAGCGAGTAAATCTTCCCATGGATAAACAGCAATAGTCCGAGGCTTTGTAGAACCATAGACTATCCGTACGCATAGAGGATAATAAACGTGAATCGACGTTCGATGGATCGATCTTTCGACTGTTGCAGGATCCACAACTGAAATCATTTAGCCAATAGAGAAAAGGTGGCGAGATAGAGTAAAAGTTAAACTCGAGTCAGGAATATAGTAAGGACTAACAAGAATGAATAGTATCTGCTTTCCTAGTGAATGAGAACTATTAGTGGGGATGTTTGAGGATAACAATGAAATTGGACAAAATAATAAATTATCACGTAGTACCCAGAGGCTCCGCCAGGTAATAGAATTAATCACGCTAGACCGAACGCGTCTATGTAGTCGATAGTTAATGCCAGAAGAATTGACAGTTTCTTCTTGCCTGTCCAGTACGAGTCTTAAAGGTTATAATGTTCCTTTTTTACATGCGTGCGATGCCTAAGGCGGGCCTGAAGTCTTTTATTGGTTTTAATCACGTCCGACTTTGAATTTGCAAAAAGATCATGTGTCCACGGGAGTAATGCCACTGGCAGCTACGGGAGTGACTGTGGACTGACGTTAACCAAGCATACGAGACAGTCAGTGTGGCCAATGTAACAACGTGACTTTACAGGTTTTGACTTGGGTGAACTCGCGTGTTTTCTATTAGCAAGGGGTAGCCTAATATGACGACAGTTTCGGGCCATTACCACGGCAGCTGTTTTTCATTATGAAAACTTGCTGGCTCTTAGTGTCGGTACTCAAGTTTTCAGGTACTCGGCGTGGTAGTTTGATCGGTTTAAAACCTGAAACATTATGAGCCATCCGAGTCCCGTAGGTTTTATACGAGACTGGGGAATCCATTTGATCCCCTTTGTCACAAGAACCGTCACCAAAGTCATCAAGAAGAATGGAGAGTGGAAGGAAGTGAAAAAAAGAAAAGGATGGAAGATGAAGAAGAGGAATGACAAAAAGATGGAATATAATAAAGGAGGAAAATGGTAGAGTCGATCGGTAGTCATTTTATCTCTCTCTCTCTCTCTCTCATTTCTTTTTTCTTTCAGGGCCACCTTGTCTTGGGATATCGCGCATCGATGGAGATCGAAAAACAATTTATTAGCCATTGTGGGAACAATGTCGATTTGTCGGGGTCCCTACCACTCGAGAGGATCCTAACGTCAGGATTGGTGACTTCTATAGGGTGGCTCGTATGTATACCTAACGTTCATAGAGTATACTATATACACCGTTGGGATGATCATGGTTCATTTCTCTCTTTCTATCTTTCTCTCTCCCTCAGTGTGCTACCAAACATGCCTCTCCTGAGTTTCGTGCGTCTCATCGGGTATCGATCACTTTCGAGTCGATTTTATGCGATTGGCCACGGGTATGGGATCGATCCTCGCAGCCATCCGAAGTTGGCATTCATGATTCTCTTTTTTCTCGTGGGGGAACTAGGAGGGGACCACGGTGCCAACAGGGAGACCTCCTGAAGCAGGAGGGAAGAAATCGACGACACGTTTTTATACGGTTCAGGTATTAGAACCATGGTAGGCAGCCACCATGTTTCTCCTGATGTTCAAGCGGTGTTTCTGATGACGCCGTTTCGACTCCTCATTTTTCAGGCCGATCCTGTCTTCACGGACTCCTAGAAAAAGTGCGACGATTTCGTAGACCAGTAAGAATCGAAGGCCAATGGCACGCAGTGGAAAGCGTATACGTGATGTACCTGAAGTAGGAAGGTGAAGATTGGGAGAATGAGTGAAGTTGTCTCGAGAGGAGTGATGGCGTCAGTATACAAATATATATATATATATATTTCTGTGATATTCAATATAGTAGCACTTATACTGGTGCCAGCACTAGGTACTATTACTTGGCATAATAAGCCAGTGACTTTATATTATGGATATCGTTGTTTGCTCAGCCGCCGGCAGGAGTTGACAGCGACAAAGGAGGCCATCGATGCATTTATGCATGACGCGGATCGAGCAATAATATTTTCATTTTCACAGGCTGGCAAAAGGAACAAACCTGGCGGGGGGGGATCTTGACTCCTTACGAACCGAAGGCGCTACTTTGCGGTCCCGAGAAAGAGGAGAGAAGAAGGAGCAGGAGATGAAACGTAAGAAGATGAAGAAGCAGAGTAGAGGTGGAGGGGTGGTTGGCAGTCGAAGAAAAAGAAGAAAGTGCTGACCGGCGTAGCTGGTAAGGAGGAAGACAAAACGAGAAAATTAAAAGTATCGTAGACAAAGCCACGAGACAAGACGCGGGAGCTCATTTGGTGTCTCCCGTTGAATGGGCGTTCATTATGATGCCTCCCGGACTAACAATCGGGTTCATTTTGTCTCTCTGCTCGTGGCAACAATAGGCACAGTCAGTCGCTGCCTCGGATCCGCCATCTTGACTCCGCCGCGATGTTCTTTTGTCGTCTTCTAAAGGCACCAGCTAGCGGCACCACCACCATCGCCATTACCACTACCGAGTAGTACCTTGTGTGCTGGTGTACCAAACCAGTACCAGCGGAGTGAGTACCAGTACTGATGCTACTGCTGCTGCTGCTGCTCCTGTAGCTACTGCCGGTGCTGCCTCTGCCGATGCTGATGGTGACTGTAAGAAAAGACTGATAGAGAAGACCAAGGGACTAAGTCAGAGAGAGTGAAAGAGGAAAAGGGACACAAGACTCCACTGACGGTCTGGACGAAGAAGGAGGTGGCACAAACCCGACCAGGTGGAAGGAGTCAGAAGGAGTGAGGATCATGAGAATGAGTTGGAATCTGGAGACACGGAGGCACCAGAAGGGCTTGGAGAAAGATTGGAAAAGGTTCCGAAGAGCAGAGGAAGAGTGGTGGGCTTCGGGCTCAGCCATCCAAGCCGAACTGGTAGCTTGTAGTGGTAGCACTGAGTCGAGGCCAAGGCAAAGATAGCTACCGTGTCACCCGTGTGAGAGAGGATTCTGGTGGTAAGGGAGAATCTAAGGAGAAGGAGGAGAGACAGAGAGTGGGTGGGGGAGGAGCTGGAGGAGGGAGAGAAGAATAAAGGAGCAACCCTCATCCCTGATTCAAGATCTTCTTAAAAGCTGAAAAGCCTCCTGTGACTTTTAACTCGGTTGCTCGCTCGCGGATCGCGTTATATGCCCAGGGACGTCGAGAGGGACGCCCAGGCGTCCATCTTCCAGAAGCGTCCTTCTCATTCGAATCCGGTGAAAAGCCTTTTCGATGGGACGGGGCAGGGCTGAAAAAAGAATCGACCTCAGGATTGATGTACTTACGAACTTCAAGAAAATGGTGCGTGATTCTGGATGTATGAACAAAGCTTTAAGCAATGGCGCGACAGGGTTACCGCCCTCGACGTCCTCACCACGAGAATCCGTTCACCAGGATGAGAAAGGATACCCTCACCGCGAGCTGGGCGGTCCTGTGCATCTTTATCTTTTTTTCCCTTCTCCCCCGTTCCTCCACTCCGAGGGCCCCGCATCGGTCGACATCGGCCCCCGATACTTGGGTCGGCCAATCAGCTTCTTCAACGAAGGAACTGGCCCCGATCGAGCTGATACTGATCTCCGTAACCAGGAGAGAGTTGAGAAAGGAAAAAAGAAATGACGAAATAATTGGTAATAAAGCATGTTTGCTCTTAAGTGTATCAGCCTATGTTTCTCCCTTTGATAACCAAAATTTACCTGGTACTGTAGGATGAATGCACTCTGACACTCTTAAGGGTTCTGAACTCTGGTATAATTTGAAAAGTTTTCCTTAACAGTTTTTTTTTTCAGGTTAAAAGTTAATGGAGAATGGTGACAAGGCTGGGGTATCAATTTGCAATGTAGGTGCTACCGTCGCGACGCCCAAAGCACGTGGCTCTCAAGCGGGAAAATTCGTGTCTTGCCTTGGTACGTGACAGGGGCTGGCCATAGCGTTATAACGGCGAAGGGCAATGGGAATGTTGCGAGCACTGCTATGGGGACATTCCGAAAGGGACTTAAATTTATAGGCAACTTCGCATCTGCCGGTTTATGAACGGTACACAGTTTTTCATTTTCGAATGACATTCGCCATAGTGTTGCCTATACTAATGGGTCGAATGGTCAATTTGTTCGAGGACGAATAACGGTTCTAACTTTCCGACTTTGAAAATTCCAGATGGACGGGACACAATAATTTTGAAAATGAATATAAATCAATTTTCCTCGAGAGCCTCGTAAGGTAATGTAATTTAAAATTTTCTTTGGCAAACTTAAGTATTCTTTCGGTATTTTGGATTTGGTCGGATACGTCATGAAGTTGCAGAAATTCACGAGGCAAGTGCCTGTGAAATTTTTTTTACCGACAAATCACACGCGCGACACCTGACCGATTGTTCGGTTAATTAGCACCGTTGTTCCACACGATAGATAATGAATATCAATCGGTATAACGAGCCAATTAGGCGAGAGCGCCGTATAATGACAAATAGCTGCATGCCATACTGTCGCTCTACTCGGCTTAACTTTCACAAACAACCCTTGTATACGTAGAGCTTGCTCCTTAGTTTCCTCGGGTTTCCTTCCTTCTTTTTGCTACCGCGACGTTCTTCTTGCGTGTGCGTTTTCAAGGGGCGCAATTAGATTTTGAGCAGCGAGTAAAAGAGAGATGTCGAGCGGAAATTTCCAGGACGTTTAATTGTCTCTCGTGAAATTATCGGTCCATTTTTACATATTAAATGCCAAGTTCTTAAGGGATACCATTTATTCGTTACTCCTCATTGTCACAGTAACAAATAAAAACCAACTTACTTCCTACTGTCATAGCTCGGATCGATCAAAACAACCCTTACGATTGATTCACTGCCGCCCTCTATTATTTCATGCCTTAAAAAAACCCAATCGATAGTCCTGATATTACCAAGCCGGTAAGAAAACAAGAACTAAAAAATTAGCGAGTACCTGAACCATTACCCACTGAATAATAATTCCCAGCCTTACCGACTGAAGATAACAGAAAAAACTTATACGCTCGTCCAGTAACAAAACTTCGAGTTGTCGATAAAAAAAGTTTCTCTCGTAGTCGGTACATTATTGTATAAAATAACCTGAAGGCAGCAGGTGACTGTATTTCTGAACTAAAATACCAGAACATCGACAGGAGGCACAGGAAGTGCTTAGGTCATCACGAACCCGTCACAGTGCTCAGATGGCGATGATAACGCTCACGTTATCAGTATAAGGAAAGGAACTTGTCATACGTCAAAAAAAATCCATACTCAACAGCAAAGCAGTCACGAAAACCAATCGCCTATTTCGCACAATGGACACAAACAGGATTTGGGGCTTTATGATAGAGGTCGACTCCGACAGAGCCCTGTATAGTAACCAGCTGGAGAAAAGCGAATTGGACAGTATTAACCACAAAGGCAGAAAGGGGAGGATTTAAGCTCTGCCTGTCCACACGAACGTTGAGTGGCTCCAAGCGCTACTGCATCATCCCTCAATAGGATTTTTACTGTTTCTTTTTTCCATCCCCCTATTCACGCTTATATGCTCTCCGAGCGTTTCTTTTTTCTATCTAGTACTAACTACCCCTTTCCACAGAAAATACCACCCCTCAACGCGACTAACACAAGACACGAAATTTCACGTTTGATTGTCGATGCCTGAATTATCCACACTTAATCAAGAACACCTTAGCTGATACCTAACACCCTTCCGTTCCTTAGGGCTGTATTAGTACAGCTAGGGGGCGAATTTCATAGTGAAGCGAATGTCGTGACTCCATAATTCGTAAATGTAAACTCTATGGCAGATAGTGGCTCTAATGTTCCTGACATGTCCTATCTGCCAGATTCTCTTCATTTCCGCGACGCAGACGACTGCCACGACGATCTTCACCGACAGCACCCGAAGGGTTCCGACGATCGTGAACTCGCTGCAACCCCTTCGACCTAACACTATAATAATACAAATGATCTTATCAAGTTGTATAAGATCCTACCTTCAATCTACATATTTTTTTCACAATATAAATTGATTAATTTTTTCAAAATATTTATATAGATCGACACCAATTTTTTTATTGAAACGAATCTTTTCAAAACCTAAATTGAAAAAATGTTCCAAAACCAAAACTAAAAAAACAATCTCAAAAACCACTGTGCAATAAATACGGCGAAAAATTCATTGCTAACCGCATAGTCCAGACTATCCAAATATTTAGAATGACTATTCCGTAGGGTGTAACGAGAAGGGTGAGTTCCCCGAGGACGTCAGGAACTAGGAGTAGGTATAAGCTCTAACCAAGTAGGATTTAACGCACCTCGACCCTACTTAAGGGATGAAAACTTTTTTTACTTCCCAACCAAGAACATACGAGTGTTAGATAAACTTTGAAAAAATTTTCTCAACAGGTCAAGATGCAAATTGAAATTAAATAAAAATTAACCTTCTCCCCCTCCTGAAAAAAAACTGATTATTAAAAAACATACAATCGATATCATCAAATCTCATGATTACTACGTTTTCGATGCTGTAGGTACAAATCTTCAATATCTACTATACAAGGCAAAGATCATCTTCAAATCAACCGCAGACGTCCGATCCTTGACAATGCCTGCGTCCATTCGATTACTACGATTTAACGGTTTTAACTTTTAACTCTACAGTCAGTGGCTCTCCACATAGATATACCTCACTATAGTATCCCTCTAACGTTGTTAGTCCAATTGTTTACCGCTGAGTCGCGCTAATTGTTATTAAAGATCTTCCTCGTTTGCGTCCAATTCAAAGCGGGTTCGTTCCGTTTGTTACGCGTCTCGATAACGAACGAGAGAAAGAGGTATATAATGGAAGTGAATAAAGACGAGTGGTCGGGGAAAGGGTGAGGCGGTGGGGATGGTCGTCTCATTCCGAAGAACCGATTGGTATCATTTTCTCACATATACATGCAACAGAAGTCATACATTGAAAATAAAGTCATACATATATATACATATATGTATGTACAGTAGTACCAGGAACTTTCAATTCGACATACGCCATACCACTCTAGCGGTACGAAACAGAACCAGATAGAAATCCAATGAGGTCGTTTTGCTTGGCCTGAAAACAAAACCCCGAACCACGCGAAGCCGAAAGTGACGATTCCAAAGAAAACCCTAGTGGGGTTATGGTGGGGGTTGTATCAACCTCGATATTGGCTCTTGTATACCCGAGGCCACGCGACTCATATCGTCCGCACGACAATGTCCCCCATAATGCCGACAGTCCGCCATTGTACTCTATTGGGATACGTTATCCCTTTGCAGGCGACGCACGGCGTCGTCGTCTCTTCTGGTAATACCTAATCTTGCCACTTCGTTTTATTCTACACTGGTTCACGTTCTGGCTACTGTGTTATTCGTGGCGCGAAATCTAGCGGACGTTTGCGGAACTACGTAGAGAACTAAAGTATGTAAAATACTCGTGACAGATAGGGTCACGAGAGAGTTTTATTTTTCTTTAAAGGCTTTAAAATAGAGTATCTATGGCGGCACGCGACTTTGTACTTACCCATACGTGATTTATGACGACCCATGTACCAGATGTATCATCTGTCGAATCAGAAGAGGATAGAAAGGTGTGTGGGCCTATAGGTTCGTTCATAGATTTGTTGTTACAGCTAGACGATACAACGTGCCACGCAATGCGCGAGCCATTCCTCACAATCAGAGTCGATTCAGCGAGTGGATCGGCTCGTGGGTTTGTTAGGATCGGAAACGTTCGGGAATCCTCGTGCACGCAACACTGTATCTTGAATCTCGATATATCCCGTGTGATCTTTTGTACAAAAAAAAAAAGAAAATACCGCCGAGTCTCTTACACAGCTGTCCATACACGCTTGGTATATTCTCAGTGGACCTTTTTAGAAGCTACTAATTATTTTTCGATTGTGATTAATACGTTTCGATAGATCGAATCGCGATATAGAAAGTATCGCTCGAGAATTCTAACCTGGAAGACGTCGAGCGCTTGAAGTGTCATTGTTAATTTCGTTGAAAGGTTATGTTGATCTTATTGAGTGTTTGGACCCCTCGTCATTGCATTCACGCTCTGCACTGCTGCTGCTGATGATGATGACGATGATGGCTGCCTTCGTGATGCCATTTCAGACGATTTATTCAAGTCACATAATCCTGTTCTCGTCGACGTATTCAACGTGTGTAACCCAACGGTGACTACTCTATAAAATACTACCACCCCATTTTGTTCGCTCGAATAACTTATTGTGGCACGTTCTATTTTGATATGGCAATGGCGCCACGTAGCGTTCTGAATACGCAATATCGTGACGGACCGGCAGCAAACATAGTGAAATTCCATTTCCTCCCACCATTCTCCTTGTCCACTTCTCCTCATTTTTTTCTCCCCCTTCTTTTATTCCATTGTCCTCATTGTTACTAGTCCCTACAAAACGCTCCAAAGTCCAGTTCCTAACCAATCGTTCATCCTCGTGGACGATGATCCTCGCAGTGACTGTATCGGGAAAACGATCTGTTGTGACAGGATGAGTTCACGATTAACCCAAAACAACCCTCACCAGCCCTAAATTCTCTAGCTAGCACCAGCACTGACTACCCTTACTACCCTAAACGCACACCATCCTTACCCCCACCTTGACAATGGCGTAATCAGCGAGGCTTCGAGCGGTCCGGGATGGTACGACAGGGTGCCAGCATCCCTTGTGCCAGTCCCGGTACTACCCTACAAGTACTGTTGTCGCCTCAGCAGTCGCTACAATGCGCGGCAAACGTTATGGGCTGCATTGTTTTCGTCATTAAAAAAAATCGTCGCTTGAAAACGATTCCACGTACGTTCCCTTCTGCGAGAACTAGCCAACCCCTAACAGCGTACCGGTACACCCCATGTCCAGGATCGGTCCAGAATGTACGACGATTACACGAAAACGAATGTAAAACTTTGAGAAGTGGTATCATCCCCTGGACCACAGAGCAGATCTGATTGTCAGTAGAAATGCGAGTGACGAGTAGTCGGCGGGGGTAGTTTGCGTCAAGGGTGGAGTAGTTAGTAGACAGAGCTGTAACGCGTCGGTGAGTATTCGGAGCAAAAAGCAGGATTGTTTCATTGATGAGGGAGCATTCACGAAACGGGGGTTGGTTGCGAGGGCGTTTATGACTGGCACCCTCTTTCGCAGCTTCCGTGCCGATGAATGGTATAATCAGCGGTCGCGTGCCACCCCGTGCCGCCCTTATGCCGAAGCGCCACTACGGCTGGGTCCTATCGGTGCGGAATCGGCCGGGGATGCCCCCCCCCCCCCCACTCCCCCAACCCCATTCTAGAAAAGTCACTTGGCATCCACCGTCCACAACCCTCCTCGCCCGTCTCAGCTGCTCCGACTGGGTAGACGTCTACCTCAAGCGTCATGATCCGTCGGGACCAGCCCCTATCATCGAGGGTGGCCGTATCGCGACTTGCATCTGAGATACACCTACCCCCTACAGACCACCGTGTCCCGCTAATTGAACACTACTGCAGAAACCAACCCCTAAACACTTTGAACGCCCAGGACACTTACCAATGAAAACCAGAAAGATAGCGCAACCCCCTCTGACCGCCCGCTGACTAATATCAAGGATGCGTATAATAAGCGGTTATACGGGGGTGAATCGAAGTTCCCGACTGCACACGACCGATAGGACTTTACGAGTCTTGGCTACCGATATAAAAGGGACATTATGCCAGGATGAGAATCCCCTGGTCCTTTTCAATATAGATACCTACCATCGCTATATATCACAGTTAAACGTTCGGATTCGATTTTATACAGATACACGGTCATTTAAAAATAATATCAACAGTGCATTAAAGTGAGATTAAAAATTAGAAAAATAATATTCCATACATATGTCACCAGTTATCATCCCTTGTTTACAGTGTATACGCTATACCTGTACAAAACCCATCTAAGGGTGTATACCAAGATTAGCAAATAAAAGAAAGGGTATAATCCCGGTACAGTACCAAGCGATAATCCTACCCTAGGACGTTTTCGCGATCCGACGGGGGTAGTCCACCAGAGTGCAGTCCACCGGAGTGTGCACCTACGATGCACACACGTGCTCCCCAGTTCATCTCACAAAGGCGTTATAGGAGCCACATATGTATCGGAGCGCCATGTACGCAGAGTGGGGGTAATCAAGGGGAGTCGGTATGGGTATAACGGTAGAGGAAGAGAGAAGGAGAATTGTGACTGTGAGAAGTGTATGGTGGCTGACGTGGAGGAGGAGGAAGAAGTCCACCTGTTGCGTGAGCTCTTTCTGTAGGCCGCCATGTCGCGGAAAGGGCCAATCGTGGGTGGACATTAACAGTAGACCATGGTGGGAACGGCAGCTCAGTGCTGGTTGGTTAGGGTGCGCGCGCTATGCGGAGACAGGAGAGACTTTCCCTGGGATTCCCCGTCTCTATCTGTGTCCCTGTACTTCGGTGGGGCTGTCTCGCTTCCTCTCTCGCGCGCCAACATCCAGTATGGGAAGGTGAGAGGAGAGCGCGAGCGCGAGAGAGGCTACTTTACCCTGAGGTCCTCGACGACATCATAGCGCCAGGAGTCCTTGCTCCAGCATCGACGAGTCGCGCGCGCTCATCGTTGAGTTCCCGTCGCGAGCTAAGGACGCCCTGACACGACGCGTCGCGACGTCCTTTGCAGGTGGATATTCTTTGTTGTTTATTTTGTGGGAGAATTTTGATTCTTTTGTCTCGCGTCACCCGAATAGACCAAGAAGACGTCGCGGACCGGGACCACGTGGAAAATGAATGAACGAATCTTTTGTTATTCGTTGACTGTTTAGTTGGGCTTGTTGTATGTTGGGTCTAGGTTCTTTTTTTTTATTTATTGTTGATCATTGTTGTCGAGTCTGAGGAGTGTTTTGGGACTTGTCCAGATGAGAAATATGAAGAAGCTGCTGAAGTGATCGAAGATTTTGACTTATGTCCGTCGATTGAACAAGTTTTTGTGTGAGGAGTCAAGAGACGATGGGGATGATCAGGTGGCCAGGGACGTGTGTGACACGCGTGCAATAGCCAATCAGGCGGCGGGGACCGCGTGTGGCGAGAGAATTTTTATTAAGGTTTTAGGGGGTTGTTATTAAAAAAAAAAAAAATTAGACTTGAAAAATGTCGTCTTCGAAGACTCTTCACAACGAGCACATCAAGCGTCCTATGAATGCTTTCATGGTCTGGTCTCGTGGACAGCGTCGCAAGATGGCTCAGGAAAATCCAAAAATGCATAATTCCGAAATTTCGAAAAGACTCGGTGCCGAGTGGAAATTGTTGAGCGAGAGCGAGAAGAGGCCGTTCATCGACGAGGCCAAGAGACTCAGGTGAGTAAAGATATAATTTTACTTGGTTGGAGTAAAAGTAAGAAAAAGTCGCTAATTAAGTTTTTTTAATAAGGAGTAAAGAGAAGAAAAATTAAAATTTTAAAGGACCGTACCTACTCCGTCGCTAATTGCACCCTGATAGTTTTCAAGATGCTTCGGTTGGCTGATACAGAAAATAAGGCGCGAGCAGGGGTTCAAATTATTGAGATGGGAGGAGGTGGTGGGTTTGGCTCGGCGAGGGGTTGCGATGCCTGTTAAATCGTAGGGGATGAAAAACGGGCCCCACTTCGTTTAGTTTCGTTTCGTGTACCGTCGCTTCGTAATACATTGTTACCGTAGCAACAAGGGTGTGTTTTGATTTTCTATCTCTCTCTCTCTTTCTATATGTATCCATAAGCCATAGTTACTGGGTAGAGACTGAGTCCCGTCTATAATATCCATCACTTCTATATACTTCACCAAACGGCCAAGGGTGAATAGAGTGGCGAAAACGAGGGGGTGGGATGAGCTCTTTATTATCGGGGCTGAATATTTAATCACCGTTATGAGTTTATTTAGCTCGACGAGAACGCAAACCTTACCCCATAAGGGTTGGACGAGCATATTTTTTTTTTCCCCATAAGCATATCCCTGATCAACCATAGCCAATGCAATTAATCCATCATCCCTTACGAACAATAAAAAAAAAAAATTTTAATCGTCATACCTACAAAATTTTCTTTTACCTTTCACACGTAAAATATGAGAGATAAAAATATTTCTCGTCAAACATTACAGTCTGAATGAAAAATTTCTATTAGCTGTGCACGATTAGATAAAACGGTGAGGTTAGACGGTTTCTCTACAGGGTGGTCGGAGAAGAAAGTGATAAAGGTAGATATAGTTAGAAGAAAAAAAAAAAAGTTTCATCTAGACTTTAGCGAGCGTGAAAACAAAGCAAAGCAAACTTATACCTGGAGGACGTCGCGACGGGAGGCGTCGGGGAAATTCATTTTTACGAGAACGGTTCCTCGTAAAATAAAGAGAGAGAGAGAGAGAGAGAGCGCGCGAGAGAGAGAGAGAGAGAGCAGTGAAAACGTTTGAAATATTTCCGTTGAAACCAAGTCACGGAATGGTCGCATTCCGTTGAAGCCACCACGTCATTGGTCCGACATAATCTGTCCGTTCGTTCACGGCGAGTCACAATGTGGCCCTCGAGATAACAAATAAAGCCCCATTGTCGCAATTGTGTGGATTTAAAAGGATTTGCGCCTCTCTTGCTCTTCGCAGCCACCGTCACCACCCACCCCTCAGGAGTCCCAACTAGGACCACCCAATAGCAACCAGCATCATCACCGTCACCAGCATCGCCAGGCTGAACCCACCCACCCCCTTAGTCAGACTTTCCTACCCCTTTGTTGCTACCACAGATAAATACTCCAGTTCTGTTAACTGCGGTTCCACAATTTTTATTTTGCTTCCTCGTAGAGGAAGCTGTGTGACGATGGACAATTTTTTTACAGATTTTCATGTCGTCATGTTCCGAATGTGCCAAAAGTGGGACAAAACACATTTGGAGAAAATGTCCGGATGTGTGTGTGTGTGTGTGTAATGGCCTCCCAAAATTCAAACGTTTATAACTCGAGAAAGGTTTTAGCTACAGCCCTCGAAATTTGCAGGCATGTGCAGCTTTATAATCCCTCCATTGACTATAATTTTCGTTATTATTCAAGCTGCGGTTCGGATTTTATGTCGTTTTCAAATTTTCAAAAAAAGCGCGTTATCACTCTAGCGATCGCAAATTTTGTGATACTGGTCTAAATAATTCTTGACTAAGAGATTTGTATCCAAGATTGTTTGGTATTGCATTTGGGCCGAATCCATCGAGAAATTTTGATTTTATGATATTTTGAATTTTTCGAAAAATTAAATTTATCGATATGACTCCGGTCAACTTTGACCGACTTAGCTCCAATTTTCGAAAAGTATAGAACGTCATTCAGCCGTGTTATGTCTCAAATTTGTCATTCACGTTAAACAAGCCGTAAGTTGAAACTTGCAATTTGCTTCCTCCGAATCGTAGGTAGTGTACGAAGACTCTACATGACGAAGCCAAGAATTTAAATTTTGCAATTTGCTTCCTTCTAATCGTAGGTAGTAAACGAAGATTCATCCATGAGGAAGCCAAAGATTAAAAAAGAAATTAAAATGCTTCCTCATATAGGGACTTCGTACACTACCTACGATTCGGAGTAATCAAACTGCAAGTTTCAACTTACGGCTTGCTTTTTTTTTTATCATTTTATTTTCTTATCACAAAATATCTTCTCAAACCATGAGCTGTACGAACGGCATTATTCGCCATACTAGGCCGATAATTTATTCCTAGGCATATCGTAGAAGCGTCCCTAGAAGATGACAACCCCTTCTACTTTGATGTCTAGCTACCCCACTGCCGCCACCTCTTGGACGTATTGCCAACGAAACCTCTCGTGCCGGAAAGAAGATAGGACAGGGGTGAGGGGGGAGCGGCACGCCGTTTATCGCGAACCCACTGTGCGAATTGTAAAGATTACGCCACCTCCCTCTTACCCCCCCCTCGATGTTTATGCATTTATGCTGAATTATTGTCCAGAGCTTTGTCGATGTTTATGCTGATTTACGCATTGTGCTATCTGCCGGGACACATTGTACTGGAATTATTATTCTACTCGGTTACGCCATTGCCAGGGGGTTCTTCAACCCTTTTTTTTCTAACCCACCATAACAATCCACCCAGTACCCATTTATTCGATTTCCACTCGCCCTTATATTCAATCAGGTACACGCGTATTAGCCCTCTAATGATTTATGCCCACCCCTTCCTGCAAAAGAATCAACGACGTTCATAACCTCAAAAAAAAAAAATTCTCAGTGCACGGTGCGAAAACTCTAAAAATCCCGTGTATCTTCGTTTCGTTTATCAGCCCCAAGGTGAAGCATAAATAAGGGCTAAGCTTGTGCGCCGTTGGGTACATAATGGAGTATTATGCGAGGGAGATACGGTGTTGCTCCGTGTTCCCTCTTTAGGCCCCGACTCGGTATGGCTCCGCGTCCCTCTCCAGTCGTCGCAGAGGACTCGGGCTGTGTGTACAAGATATTTACTACAAATACCCATGGTGGCTGGTATCGTGTCGGAACCTCCGTGATAATACGTCCCTTTGTACTCGCATGTACGTCGCTAGGATAACGCGCGAGCGGACTTATACCTTTCACCCCCCCCCCCCCCCCCGCCCCTTGCCCCAGCCCCGCGTAGCTCCGTTCCTTACACGCTAGAAATTACCATCCTCGAGAAACCTCAGGCCCCCGCCATGTCCTCCTACCCTTTCCGTAGCTCGGTCAGATGCCTCCCCTCTTCCTTTCGCACGAATTACCAGCCGCCACCATGATTCGATCCTGCCTATCTGTGCTCCTCTTAAGGAAGGTAGGTATAGGTAGGTTGGCAGCACTGAGGCTCGTAAGCCGCCGAAACCAGACGCCACGAGACTGTGATCTTTGATCTATATGAGCCTTTGGGTATCTGTTGAGAGTTCGGGAGAGAGCGAGTGAGACAGAGATTGAGTGAGCTATGGTACCGGACAATCGTGTGTAAACATTATGGGAAGTGCGATCGGATGTTGGTATCGCCGTGACGCTATTGACAGGATCTCGCATGGTAAACAGATAGTCGTAAAGAGGCTCCAATGTGATAGGGCTTGTTTGCCGTGTAGCCGCTTGTGAAGGTAGCTTTAGGTTTTACACGGTGAGGCTATGAGGTTGTTCGCAGGATTGGGAGTGCGCGACTACTTGGGTATTGTTGTGTCTGAGGTCGTTACGATTGACGTCATTATTTGATGACCCGTATGACGAGTGAACTGTCTTCGGCAGAGAGAATGTGTCAGGGACGCCTTCCGGAAGTGGCGGACGCGTGGTGGCTTATCGTCGTTCACTTTTTCTGAAGGTGTCGTCGCGCCTTGTTTGTCCCGGACGCGTCTCCTGGGATGATAACGATTTCGAAGGGGCGCTGATAACCTCTGGATCCTCGGTGCATGTCTTTTTTTTTCGTTCTTCACTATTTTCATCTGTAACAATGGATCAATAAATATTTTTCGTGGACGGCGTTTATCGAATCGTTGATTAATTATTGTGTCTCTTTGTAATTACAGGGCGCTTCACATGAAGGAACATCCTGACTACAAGTACCGTCCACGTCGAAAGCCAAAGACATTGGTGAAGAAGGAAAACAAATTTGGATTTTCACTGTCACCCCTGGTCTCGCCGGGTGAAACGCTCAGTAACTTATCCAGGGGGTTGCTACCACCCTTAGCACCGCCGAGTCATTCACTGGTGGGTCACGAGGACCTGAAGATACCAAGATTCTTTCCGCCATTCCCGTACCATCTGTATCCGCTTCAGCACAAGCTGAGCGAAGACTTCGCCGTGGGTGTAGGCGTCGGTGGGGGCGTCGGTACCGGAAGTGGAAAGCTGGCAGCCGACCTGGCCTTTCAAGCCATCTACGGGAGCACCTTTTACTCCCAGGCAGCAGCAGCTGCCTGGCCTGCACTGCCAGCACCGCCATGTCTTCCAAACTGTGGATGTCCAAGTCCCAACAAGGACCCTAAGAGGCCATCACCTTCGTATCTTCAGGTCAAGCCCGAGGAGCGCTTCCCGATAACCGCTACGACAACGGCAATAGCCGTCGGGACGGAAACTCGTGACTCCAGGAGCCAAGAGGAACATCCTTGTTACCGTAAAGCAGACATGGACGCTTTGTTCTCAGTGGAGAAAAACGAAAGTCGTTTCGAAAGTACAAACAAGTCCGAGGATAAATCCGAAGGAAGATATTCATCACCCTCGGAGCGTTACACCGAAAAGTACACAGGATTGCCGAGCAAGAGCGCCACCGTCGGCGGTGGATTCACCGTGCAGAATCTAGCCGGAAGTCCACTCGGTGCTGCTCAACACGTCATATGAAGGCCGCTACCGGTTCTTCCGGATCTTAACTTTCGGGGGAACCTCATATCCAGCTGGCCAGCACCCGATTGGTGGAGGATGCCGCCCATGTTATCACCGATCTCTCAGGTTGGCATCTCCACCCTTGGTAGCAGCGTCACTGCGATAACCAGCACCACGACAGCCACCATGACCAGCAGCGCGATGACAGTCGAAGAAGAGGACGATGACGATGACAGAGACAGAAGTAGCAGTTCACGTTCATCGAGAACAGCGACGTCCCTCTCGGTCGGTAGTGTTCAATGAAAATATACAAAAATATCAGTGCTTATAATAATTAAAAAAAAAAAGAGACAATCCCAATCAGTGCACAAAAGAACCAGTGAAAATTTAATTGAATAATAACGAGATACGCACGCCAATGAAGGGTGCTTTTATCATTAGAGTCAAATCGAGATCGACGAGCTGAATGGTCCAGGAGCGATAAGCGAGTGAGAGCAGTGCGATTTAAGGTAAATCCTACAAAGAGATCTCTTTTCCCAATAACACGTGGAGAGAGACCAGTAGACTCTAGAGTAAAGCGAATGAGTATATATGGGAATAAGGGAGAGTCCAATTTTGATGAGATAACCAACCCTCTCCTCGTCACATACCATATTATACCATGCGAACGACCGAGAGCCAAATCATTCAGGCATCCTAGGCTATCCCGTAAAAAAAGCCTTTCCGACGGAAGCAAATCTCTTCTTTGGCGGTCAGCCATGCGAAATAAGCCAAACATTCTGAATACTGACGCAAGGCACATGGGGATCCGCCATGTAGTCATAGCGAAACGCATACGTATGCGTAAGTACACGTGCATACGGACAGATTTAATGCGGCGTCGCGACGCCTCTCGACGCTCCGCCTACGTAACCGCAACTTTATTCTCCTTATTTTGTTCTCGTGCGATCGCTATGTGAAAATGGGCCACGCGTACTCACGCATGGCCCAACTTAATGCCGCATACGCACGACTGGCTGGCCTGAAGGAATTGCAGGAATTGAGAAAAATTGAATTGACGCGAAACTGACGTTTTCTCGATGCGTATTAACGGAGTTTCCAAACAGTATGAACTTGTGCGAAATTGTCTAATGGCGAAGGTAGGACGCTTGACTGAAATCGATCCTCGCACGTAGAGAGCATTATGGTCGTTAAGACCCAAGGGACTTAATAGCCCTTTTGTAAGATAAAAGTGCCGTTTGTAAATACATTATGAATAAACACGATCTATCAAAAATATTAATTAAGTTTATAACTTCAACATCGAATCGTTATTTATATTCCTATCCTTAATATTATCAATGTACCGTTATTTTTTTTTTCATCTAAGATAAGGGAGCTTGATTTAATTATTGATTGTATTGAATACAGCACTCGTAGGACGAATACTAGAAAACGAGGTGGATGCTTGAAAGACTACAGTGGGGGGATGGTTCGTTGCTAAATAGGTATAGTTGGGGTTTGGTAGGGCGTTAAAAAAGTAGCCAGGGGTGAAAGAGGGCAAAGTGGGTTGGATCGCGGATTCTGCGTGTGGTTTTACGAGGTGCTCTGAACGACTCCGAGGGAAAGAAGGAGAGACGTAGCAGTGGCTGTGGCGTCGCCAGTGATGATGATGGCGCCGGGCATGGGTGTTGGTAAAGATGGTGGAATCGAGACCAAAGCCCCGAAAGGTAGTAAAGAAGAAGAGGCAAAGCAGGAGAAAGTAGCAGCAACAGCAGTAGTAGAAGAAGAAGAAGAAGAAGAAGATTGGGAGCGAGTTCCTGCCTCTCCCCCTCATTCCCCACAACCACCGTAGCCGTCGTGTTTTATTTCTGATAGCGTCGCGACGCTGCCACGCTCTCGGGACATTATCGCTACCGCAAAAGACCCTTTCTTCCCCCATAAAGGCAATCACGCTTTCTCCGTGGCGAGATAACGCGAGAGCACGGAGAATGGCGAGAGCCAGTTTCATTCTCTGGTCTTTGCCAGCAGCAACGACCAGGACCAGGTCGTGTCTATAGGACGTCCAGTAGATGCGATTCGAGTCATAAGGCACCTGGACCAGCTAACAAGGACCGGAACAAGTCGGACAGGTAGGTCCTAGTAGATAAGAGAAAAGAATTCATTTACTATGAATTGTCCTGGGCTACTAGCGGAGCTAGGGTAAGAACAAGTACGTACCAAATAGCACAGGGCGAAGTGATGCCAGAAGGCTCTCCATTAGTATGCGCGAAAGTGCTTCTCTCGATTGTAGGAGCCATTGTCGGGGAAGAATGTCCTCGTTGCCGGCGTAGCACAGCAGACTTGTCGGTAAGGAGACACGCCGTAGTCGAAAATTCACATCAAATAGAATCAGTGGGAATCAACTCTCAGTCGGCTATCTTTCATTGACTGTCTCTCTCTCTCTCTCTCTCTCTCTCTCTCTGACATCCGCAAGACGGGTATAGTCCCCTCTGACGTCATTGTTGAAAACTATATTTTTTTTTTTTTTCATAACAAAATATGCCTCCGATACACCACGTGCTCAGTGAGAACCTGAAAGGGACAGCACGAGTTGAAATTCAGAACGAGAGACTTCATAACCTAAAACGTCTCAGACTGAAAAACAGACATCGAGTGATAAGAGATAGAGAATAGATACACACCTTTGAATGGAGGTTAGGTCTGCCGAGGGTGAGAAACGGCGATCGCACCCCAGGATATCGTTTCGATTAGGAGAGGCACGGGGCCGCCGAGGCGGATGGAAGTTTTGAGTGAGCGGCAGACACACTCGTGCAGACAATGAGGCATTCAGCAGCGCCATTGTGGCCGAAAACTGCGTTAACGTAGACAAACCCGAAATCACCGGCGCCTAGTACGCCCTCCGACTATCCGATTATGCGAATGATAAAAAAAAAAGTGAAAGGCGAACGATAACGTTGACGCTCTGTGTACGTAGAAGGGGAAGGCTGGGAATGAAACAGGAACAAGATAAAAAAAGATGGGAGACTGAATCCGACGGGTCCGTCATCTTTCGGTAGACGTCGGAACAAACTAAGTATTCCTGACAACGAGCACTTGTTCCATTGTCATTGAGCTCAAAGAGAAACTGTAAAGACTTAATTCCAAAATTTGAAGTACTTATCAAAATTAAAAAAAAACGGACTACTATTGAATCAGCTGTCGTATTAAATCATTTAAAAGACTGCTTAGAACTGTATTCGTAGCTCATGAATTTTCGCAAAGGGAGTCAGCTAAGATTGGACTGATCGATACGTTCGTCCTTGTCTAATGCGCTTAAGTACACATCTGTCTGTCTCTCTCGCACTCACAGCTGGTATAGCAAAACTCGAAAAATCTTCTCGAATCGGTGAAAATTTATAATTCAAAAATAAAAATCGGGAATTCTTTGCTCGATTTTTTTACTGTATAAAAATTCAAAATGGTGACTGATCGAGATCGCTGTATGACAGCTGTAAAAGTTGAATTTCCGTTCCAAGTCTTTGATGAAAAATATAATGAAGGTAAGCTAGCGAAACAAAGGGAAAAGAAAAGAAAAATAAGACAATGAACACGATAATAAAGCTAAGCTCGTTCCGGATCCGAAATCGCGTACAGAGGAGCTTTCATTGCTATACCTAAAGGTTGTCACGTCGAATAGGACTGTTCCCTTCCAAAAGGTCTCTCTAGCTAGGTCGCAAAGTCTATGCTAAGTTGACGAACTTGGTTAATTAGTAGCGGTAGTCAGACGCTGCCGTTATTGTCCGGCAGTGTTGACTTCCGGTCCCGGTGTGCCGGCAGTCGGCTGATTGTTTCATTGTTTCCGACCCCACTGTCAAATGCCTCGACGCTCAATGCCCTTATTGTTATTTCAGGCTGCGCCAGAGACAATTCGCGCATTTTCGTTATAACCGTGTATTCGAGCTGCATCTCTCATCCTCGTTCTGCCTTTCAACTAGGTCCTGGGACCAGCATGACTTCCGGTTTAGCTCATTTCGAAAAATGGTATGTGTATACATTTGACTGGTATAATCACATAGAAAATATGTTAACGAGTCGTTATACGTATATGAATGGGTAAATTATTCTGGATAATATTCGAAATTTGCCCGGAGTCTATTGTTAGGTGAAAATCATGAGTAATATTGTAATTTTAGAAATTTTGAAAATTTTCCAAAATTATTTTTACACTGGTTATGAACTCTTCTTCTGTGTTTGGAACTTCCTGAAGCGTATGGGTTATATATATATGGTAAATGGAGAAAATACTAGCTGGCTACATATCAACATAAGGATTGGCGAACGGTGTCGATAGGATCGTCACATTTCCGGTGGACGCTCATATATAAGGTTAACTTATGCCGGGCGTAAATTCCCTCGCTTTGGCCGAAGTTATCTTATCGTGGGGACAGTTTGCAAGATGCCCGCTAGACCATACTGGACATTATGCGAAATTGAAAAACCGAAAAAAAAGGGGGATTCGTCCCATTGGTCCCCTGGTTTCACGTCTATGTGGCACTTCCGGTCTTGGTCCAAGATGAAGTCTCTGGCTGTTCAGTTCAAATTCTACCCCATCCAGTTGGGTGTGACCCTTCGTCAAGTAGAATCTACGTGAACTTTGACCTCGTGCACGTAAGGACTCCCTTCTGCGACTTGCTTCTTGAAAATCCATCGGTAGACGCTCGACGAGGAGACTTCCGGAACCTGCGAGTATTCAAGGTACAGCACTCTATCACTGGACTTAGAGCAATAAAAGTCAAGCGATAGTGGGATATAATGCTGGCATTTCCGGGACCGAGGTCCTCGGCTCTCACAAGATTGGAAACAAAATGTCGTAAAATATTGAATTCTCGGGCTACTTAACCTTCGGCACTCTTCGTGTCCCTTCGCCGGCGACCGACTGATATAAAACCGAACGAGACGATATAGGATATAAACAGTTTGGGTGGTTCTCTACGCTACTTGGCGCAATATAAATAAAAATGGAAAGCCGGCCATTATGGCTCGCGAAAAGTATGACGCATACCCAGGGCTGTTTCAAATTGATATTTTCGAAAATACTACGTGACTCTGTGCGAATCGCTTCATCCTTCTCTCTCTCTCTCTCTCTTTCTCCCAGAGCATCGACCATTCTCCTCTACACTGTTCCGGCTGTTGCTATTTCTCTCTCTATCTTCCTGTCTCTCTCTGACCCTCTCTTAGACTCCGTCTCCGTCTCTTTTTTTCACACAGCATGCCACGATCGATTTTATTTCCTATGGCAATCCAGATTCCGGCTTATCGCGATATTTCAAAACGTATCGTTACTTCGAAAGTCTTCTTTCGTTCTGCATATACCTACTTAGCTTATTTCCCATTCGCGGTCCCTTTCGTTTATCTGCATTGGGTTCGAGTCCGTTTTTTTTTTCGACGTCACTTTTTTTCTTCTCATTTTCCATTCTCCGGTGACTCCCTGACGAAAGAAAAGAGTGACGAGAGCGTTCTGATAAATTTTGTTTCTATAATAAAAAAAAAAAAAAAAAAAAAATAAGAAGATACAGATTCGTGAGATAGAAAATGATGCAGATTCTTAAAGTTTCATAGAAATAGATGAAGAGATGCTTTCTCGAAAATCATGCACCGACGGATGCATTGGAAGCATACGCATACATACCTATAATGCAATATCGCCCGGCGACACAATGGAAGGATTTGTCGCGCGCGCCCCCTATAGCTTGCCGGGTTTTCGCTGACAAAAACTCCCATGAGGATTCTCCCTAGGGTATTTTCCTCTGTAATACTGTATAGGTACATATATATATGTTTCGATTAGAAAGAGAGATATCACCGCATTGGTTAATACACTCGACAAGATCCTTATGTCCCTCAAACGTTTACCCCGCTGCGAATGTCTCTCTGTGAAGGCAGTTGAGTCGAAAGTAATTTTTAAAAAGGGCAAGTAAGGAACGTCAAAGAAAAAAAGGGGGGGAATCCCCGAGAAGTTCCAGTCGCAGCATCCCGTTTCTCGGGCGACGGGAACTTTTAAATCGAGCGTACTGCGTCGTGGTAATTGAATCGTCGCGAAGATTGCTCGGGAAGTCGCGGTCGCCGAGGACCCTGCGCCTCCGGCTTATTTAAGATAGATTATTCAGCGAGCCAAAGAGGATGAGGAAGGTGAAGAAGCAGGCTAGGAAGTAAAAAAAAAATAAAAACGGGAAAGTGAAAAAAAAAGTCAAACTAAAATGGGAAAAAATAAAAGAAGCTCGAGTCAAGCATTCATTTCTTATCTCTGTGTCAAGTATACATGTGTATACGTACATAAGATGCAACCCTTGAATCGATTATTTTCCATTGGTATCAACTTCCGGTTGCACATCCAAGTCCTCTCCCCTCGTCTACGTAAACGGAGAAAGAGGATAACCCGCTCGAATACAAATTGGACTATACAAGGACCAAGTCAAAGGGACCTGGACTCAGTGGCGGACCTTTGAGGAGCTTAGTCGCGCACGTATACCCTTCAAAAGCCTTGCGACTTTGTACTCGAAATCGTATTTCCAAGCTGGCATTCGTGTCCTGGATTTTCTAGCTCCAGGATTCAGGACCTAGGGAAGCCAGGATCCGTTGCTCTTAAATACGTATGATTTGGTCGGACCTGGTCCAGAACAAATATTCAAGGTTATGCCAAATTGAGAGCACGTATGATGCCTGACTGTTGCGTTTCCGGTTTTGAGATACAAATCCTGATGGTCCAGGTTCACTTAGGTTATGGCCAAAGGGCACCAAAGGGCTAGCAAAATGAGATGAGGCCAGGACGCTAGAGGTTATTGTGGGCGCTGACGCGCGTCATTTCATCTCCTGTACTGAGGACATGGTTGTCACGCCATTTGCCAGGGCAACGCTGGCGAAGTTGCGCAACGCTCTGGGGACGGAATCTACCCCGGAGGCCGGGCCGACCTAATGGAAACAAGAAATTGCGGCAAACAGCGTTAATCACGCCTCGACGCCTCGTAAATATCGCGTCGAGATCGAGAGACGCTCCACGGGCTGTCTGACGCGAGATGCGGGAGGACAGAGACTGAGGAGAATTAAATAGAAGCAAAAATGATGAGCCATAATAGACGTGGAAATTGCAAAATGTTTAGAGTACTATAGGACCTGAGTGAAATTTAATGAGGAAGCTGGAACAGGATCAGAAACTATTGTAATTGAACCGGGATGAAATTGTTCCTCGAGTTGACCCTTGAACCGTCGTCACGAACTATGACTTCCAGTTTACATTACAATATCGTCACAGAGAGTTATCTCCTGCTCCGACAGACCACTCCATTCTATCAGTCAAGTCTGATCCCCATAGAATGAAAAGAAAGCACTGACCAGAGATGGTTAACTCGATTGTCGCTAACTTAGATAAACAAAAGAAATGCCATTTCTTCGATTAACCTTCAGCACGTGGATACTCTTGAAACGCAATTTAACCACTCTGACATAATCCCCCGGAAATTCTTGGTAGAGGGTGCTGGATGTCGAACCGCGAAGCGTGCACGTAGTACATGCGAACGCTCGTACATTCTGTTGCGAAGAATTGCCGCGGTGGCGCTGGGTACGCTATGATCTTTTAACTGTGGAGTTTTCAATCTGCCATTCTATCATTGACAATTTCGTGCAAATGGGATCTCGCCGCGGATCGTCCAAGCGTACGCTAGGCGCACATTGGCGTTAAATAAGAGAGTAACCCTCGTCGCGCCCCCTGACCCTCGACAGCCCCTACGAGCTGTCGCGACGCCCCAAACTACAGCCTCGTACTCGTTCAAGCCCGAGCATAATTGCCTGTGAAACTGACAGATGGATTTTACCCTTATTGTTTCTCGCTAGAGTTTTTCTACGTGAAGTACAGTAACCAATAAAAATCTTCACAGCAGCGTGTTCTGTATATTATACATGTCTTTATTTTTTTGTCATTTCAATCACACACGTATACGCATAACCCCTAGCGGGATAGTATTTGTCCATGGCAGAAGAAAAAACACGCAGTCTACGGAAGGGATGATTTTAGGTAGTCCTCGAGGACTGAAGAGAATGAAGAGAGGTTAGGGTTGGGTAATATTTCGGTTAGCGTGAAATACATTTCCGACATTTAATAATCGTCTTACTCCCTTGGCGTAGCGTAAATGTCGCGTTATCTTGTAGTAACCAGGATGGTAGTGCGCACGTGTAGACGGCTGGGAGACAAGGAGGCGTCGACGCCGACGTCCATGACGTTCTTCGTTCGCGCTCATGCGAACGTCTTTAGCATAAAAATGGCCAATTATCCGACTAACAAACTGCCGCGCGAAAACCCACGGCTAACTCGGTTAGCGGGTTGAAGGACATTAGTTAGCGTAAATACCGCTAGTCGGCGCATTTTTATTCCTGATTACCGTTTCTTGCCAAGTTAATCGGATTACAGTCAAGTTGACTCGCGATTCACTTCGCACTCCTCGAGAGCAATGCCGAATTCTATACTCTGCCTCTTCTTCCTTTCTTATGCTCTCCTCCATTTTTCCTCTATACATCCTCATCTCGTTTCCCCCTTCTACTCCCCTTTAACCCCTGCATTCCTCGAGGACGAGGAGTGCGACAATGTCGGCATGATTTCTCAAGGCTTGAATGTCGCCTAATACTTCCAGAATAATTGAGCGTCTTTAAAAGTCTCCACGAGGGTAAATAGGATTATACACTTTATAAAAAGATTTCGTTTGCGTCCCTCAAAAAAAAAAAAATTTCATGTCACCTTTGAACATTGAGTCAAGGTAGATCGTGGAGTCTCTTCCTGATCTTGCTAAAGGTATCGGTAGGATCAAATGTGCCATGGGTCGATCTTTTCTTACGTATTATTTCATAGAGGCTATGTATTACATAGTTTGTATTAGATAGGTGACTCAGGCTACGATTGGCTAGGAGTTTGCCAAAAGGGAACCGGATGTCGCTCCAGGCGAAGTTAAATTAAGTCATAGCGAAGTCAGCTAATATTGTAGTTTATCTGGCGAGACATTAGCGCCGCTGAAATATGCCCTCCTTCTGGCAGAACTTAAAATCAAGATCAGCCAAGTTGCCTCTCTCGCGCGAGCGCCGGCATCCTTCCTGCTAAGTCGCGCGTGAAAATACTAATTATTATACCGATTATTAATACGAAAAGTTTATGCCGCTCTGGAGGAACCCGGCCTGCCATCCTTGTTAACGCTCCAAGTTTCCACGAGAAACCAAGTGTAAACTGTCGGCGCGCGGATTATGCTTAGTTATAATGACGCTTAGCTCCTATTCGATACTAGCTTCCCAATTAGGAACAGCATGTATGTACATCCAGTATTCCACGTTGTTATCCCTCTAGTCATCCTCCTACTCCTCGACGTGCCTTTACGCCAAAGTGGCTCTCTGGTTTTTGGTCAAGTCCTCGGCAACGCTGTCCCCTTGAGTGAACCTTGCATATCTGATAAGAAAAATAGAAATTTATTGAACCACTCAGCAGCTCCCTTTAATAACTTTGATACTCACATCCTGGTATACTTGTTCTTCTCGGAGGGAGACAATGACGGGTGGGTCGTTCTGAGGGATTCCACCAGGTCCTTCTGAGTAAGATTAACACCGTCCAGGTCGGTTTGTCCGGTCTACCATCATATACACAGGGATTTAAAAGAATAATTGTTACCAAAAGCATATCGTATAAGTTACATGCCTGTTAGGTGATAATGAAATCCGATCCAAAGCTTTAAAATTAAATCCCCAGGTGTGCACTTCTTTTGTATTCTCAAAAGCGCTCATTCACTAGGTCCTAATAGCTTTCCTACAGCTCTGATTCGTTCACTATGAAAAATAGTAAGAGAGAGGGTGCAACCCTATGCCGCGCATCCGTTAGATCACATAAGATAATAACCCTCCTGAAAGCTCAGTGATCCATGGACCGAGATCAAGTGGAACGAGATGGGATGAGATGTGCTTAGCGTGTGCTAATAAACCTTGCTACGTTTCCCCAGTTACATTACACACCTAGGTACACCATCTAGGTTTATCTATAGTAGCACCTATACCGTATACTGATCCTTGCTACCCTACCTAGCCGCTACAAGGTATAGTCGCTATTGCGCCACCCTCAAATTCCACTCAACCCGGCAGTGCCTCTCCGCAGCTACTCCTACTGCCGTAAGCACCAGCACTCTATAAGCTAGCTAATGATATTGTCATCGTTAAGCAGTATCTTGCATCGGAAAAGTCGGTATAAACGATTCTCGAGGATCCCCACGAAATGCCTTTCATTAAAGATGGAACAGTCTGACTAATGTGCCTGGTTAACAAGTTTCTTCGTTGGCTTAACGAACTTTGTACTTTCTTACCGCCAGTGCTTCCTCGATTGCTGATAGTCTTGCCTGATTAAGGGCAGCGTTTAAATCTGCACCTGTGAAACCCTCTGACAATTCTGCAAGCTCCTTTGTCTGAAGATCCTGGACTTGCACCCCTTGCGCCTTGCACAAGGCAATTATGATTTCTTCACGTTCGGACTACAAGGACTGTGTGTTATTTTGAAAGTCTGCATGATAAATTGAGTACGCGTCGATTGAACTGATTACCTCAGTGGGTAAGGAGCATAGAAGAGATTTGTCCAGACGACCTGGTCTCAATAGTGCAGGGTCCAAGAGATCTGGTCTTGAGGATGCTGCTACCACTGCAACCCCTTCTCTACCTTCCACGCCATCCAGTTGAGTTAGTAGTTGATTTACTACACGGTCTGTCACACCTGTGCTATCGTGACCTCGTCTAAACCAGACGGTTATCAAATTATTCACTGATAGAAAGTCTTTTTATAATTTTCAGTATTTACCTTGGAGCTAGACTGTCGAATTCATCAAAGAAGAGGACGCATGGCTTGGCCCGTTCTGCTCTAAAATATTGAATTATCAATAGTCTTGTTGTCCGTCTGTCATCAGATTCAAAATCAGATACTCACTTCTCAAAAATATTCCTCACAGACTCCTCACTGGCGCCTATGTACTTAGACAACAGTTCAGGACCCTGAGAGAAAAAAAAGGATATCATTACCATCTGCATTCAATATTACATTTTACCCAGGATCATTTCGCAAGACCTTGACACTGATTAGGTTCAAGCCGCATTCCTTCGCAATGGCGCTTGCAAGCATGGTCTTCCCAGTTCCTGGCATGCCATAAAGAAGAACACCGCCCTGCTGTTTGATCGGTGCGTTTTTGAAGATCTGCGGATACTTCAAGGGCCATTGAAGTAGTTCGATCAAAGAGCGTTTAGTATCCGACAAACCACCTATATCGGACCAGGAATGTCCTTCGCCTTTGTAGAGATTAACTCCGTGCAAGGCCATTGGCTTGGAGTTTGTCAAACTCGTCGTGAGATCTTCTTCGAGAAGCTTCACCGGTGGAGGTCCCAGCTTACCCTTCACTATAGATCATTAAGATCCTTGATTGTCCTAACGACAATAATCAAAGAGCATCCTACCGTGACGTTTCCATGCTGCGAATGCAGCCTTCTCGGCCACATCCACCAGGTCCTGGATCACCCAGCCTTCTGTCTTAGTACCGCAAGCGTCCCAGTCAATCTCATCGGACACTTTTAACTTCTTTTCCAATATGCTCTTCATCAGGTTGATTCTGTCTTCCTGAATGAGAAAGACAAAAGTACTCGGTCAACCTCCTGGACCGATGTGAGCTAACTTGAGAATCAGAACGAGGATCAACTAACCTTCTCCAATGGTGGTATTCTTAAAATCGTACGGAACAAATGGACACCTCGTGGCGCACGCAATCTCTGATTGACTTTGTTAAGATCAGTGCAAGTCGCTACCACAGATATGTAGTACGACCTCTGGTACTCACTCATTATGTTAATAAGCATATCAGTTATCCTAAATTGATAGATAAAAACATTAATCATTCGTATTCGAACAAAAAATGTAATACTAATCAGGTACACAATCAACTTTGAATTACCTAGCAGCATTGATCGCGTCCGGTGTGTTCTCTTCCTCGTGAGAGGAGGTGCTGGTTATGCTGTCGAGGTCGTCGAGAAACAGAATCGAGGGCTGGTGATAAGCGCACTCGATAATAGCCGGTAATATAATCTTATGCAACATTTCCGCCTTTTTACCTAAGAATGCATAATTATGATACAGAAAACTATCAATCGGGTGTTTTTAATTTGAAGCGACTTATTTGAATATACCTTTTAATGATTTACAATCGATGTACCGAGTATGCACAAAATTTGGTGCACCGCGTAGATCATCTCCGAGAATCTGACATACAGTAGTCTTACCTACACCAGGTGGACCACATATTATAACATTCTCACGATCATAGGAAAAGTCCAATGATACCGAAGTCAGTCCTAGACTCAGATCTAGACTGATACGACACTCCCTAAGGATTATTTCCAGACCTCTGAAAATGATGAGATCAGTATATCATCTTATCTGAAATATGATGATATATGATTAACTACATACTTTAAAGGTACGTCGTTACGACCAAGATTCTCAATCTGATTGGATTCGTTAATGAGTTCGTTAGCCGGTTTTACTGTTTCGTCCTTAACCTGCACGTTTAAATGTTTCAGGGAAATATCATCAAGTAGAACATAACGACAATCCTGAGGTAAAAATCGAACGATGCAACGATGTTCCTTCTGATCGTCTTGATCCTCAAGGATCAACGTCGTGCAGGTATTCAGCAGGACTCCCTCGGATCCAGAACGTGCTCGCACATAGGACTCAAAGGATTCCAAAGTCACTAGATTATTCTCATAAGGAAATATATCAATTCCCGTAGGTGGGACATTTGTTCCAGGTATATCCAGAGGCTCTAGAATAACCTTAGCCCCTAGCTTTAGACCCAGGTTCAGTCTAAGGTTCCTGGACATGTATATGCTAGGATGGACTAAGCTATTGGCAAAGTGCAACTTTTGTGTCTCTTTCGAACAGTTCTCGAGAAGATCCTCAAGGATCTTCAGCTTCACTACAAGCTCAGAAGATTCTCTAGGTATTGCAGATGTACCGCCCCTCAGAAAATTCGTATTGGTCACTTTTACAAACTGCCGATCCTCTTTGACCTTTCGTATTTTGCATATGTCATCCTTAGCCAGATCTTTAGACAGATAACGTCTACGTACGTATACGCAAAATGGCTGCAGCAATGCCAAATTAAATGGAGTCATTACGGATTCCTCTCTGCTCTTTGGCAACTCTAGGACGCGCATTATTTCTGGTGAGGATTTAGCACGGTATTCGTTCAGCTCGTTTTGAGTGTCTTGCGCAGTCTCTGTAGCTGACTTTTCAGCAACAGGAGGAAGCCAATTTCTTAGAATATTCCAGAAAGCAAATCTGCTTGAGCCAGCAGGATTATCCTGGGTCTCGGACGAAGACGCCGTGGACGCTCTCTTTGGCGCGGATACAATGATCTCTGTGAATTGCTCGAGTTTTCCATATTGAAAATTTGGTTCCAATGATTCTAAAGAAAAATTAATTCTGTTACTGTACAATCACGTGTGACATTGTCAATTTTAAGGCACGGATTCAGTACTTACCTACTAGTAATGTTACATTAAAGGATTTGGATACCCACACAATTAGTGGCTGATTCCTGGCAACTATACTGATCTGATCTAACAGAGTTGATTGTATCCTGTTACTTTGTAGATCCTAGTAAGTTTTCATAGGAATAAATTAATATGTTAATTCACTAATATTCAACTCGACTTCACGTGTTACTAATATTTTCATTAGAGTGGACGAAGCCGATGCTGGTATTGTCACCTACCACGATTTCCCAGTCGTCCGAATTTTTCGGAGTAACTACTAGACTTCTCAAAGATCCAGGCTGAGGAATGCAAGAAACCAAAACCTCTTCGTCCTCCTTGATACCAAGCGTTCGAGCAAAAGTTGCACTAAGGTTTAAATTATTGTCCGGACTAGGCTTCCAGTACCAGGACAGATAATAATCGATACCTTTGTGACACATCTTCATTACATTTGCCTACAAGTTTTATGAAAATTTGGAAATGCGCTACTCATCGTTTCTCAAAATACGATGCGTGCAATGAAACATCGAAATGAAAAAAAAATTCCCATACGTAGACCAGCGCGCAATGTTATTTTTTCTCCATTGCCGGCATCCTTACAATTGATCGAAATAATTTGCATTATCGAAATTCAAATATTATGAAATATTGTTAAGAAACCTTCAATATCTCAATTCATGAAAGGCTATTATCAATTATACGACAATGGTCGAAATATTACACTGTGCGTTAATCTACTTTACCGACGTTCCCCAGTACAGCCTCATAGGTGGCATCCAGGTTCACACGGTACAAATATGAATCTCTGCCTGGTCCATTTATCTTCCGCCAACTATACGGTCATCTCGTAATACCATCTCTTGGTAAAATCAATAGAATACCATCCGTCGGTGGCAACGGGTCGCAGTGCACAGAGATTCGTAGGTAACATATCTTTACGTAACATTACTGACACGATGACCGAGTTAACGAATCAGTAGAGGAACATACCTTTGTCGCCAAGCTGCGTAGCCACGCGTCCGGCAGATAAGCGAAGCAATTCTGCACCGTCGTGTACTTCACAGTAAAACGTTCGTCCTGCATCCTTTGGAGGTTTGGCACACGTCGCGAATATTTTGGTGGAAGCGACAAGTCGCCTTCGGTCAAAATGAACGATAAACTTTCGACCTAGTCACGCACGAGACGGAGATATCTTCTCGATAAAGGTAAAAAAGCGTAAAATGCCGTTAACTTGCTCAGACTACGGAATTCAATGAGAGTGGAAGACTTTGTACGATTCTCATGTCAACCGATGACTGCCATTACGGTATCCTGTTCCTTACGCTAAAGGGTCATAAGTCCTTGAACATTTTATATTTTATGTATCAGAAAAATCTATAAAGCTACGACGTTGTTGACTTGCGAAATCACCATGAATGCAAAGTATGCTTAAAACGAAATGTCGTAGACTCATGCTGGTCGCTTTCCTAGTTTTTTCATGGTCCCTGAATCGGAATACATACGTTAATGTTTGGAAGAAGAAATTTTAGACAGCTACAGGATCGTCCATTGTAAACGGTCAACGCAGCCAATGGCAAAGATTACGGAGAAACTGACGTTGGTTAGTTCGTTGCGTATAAGCTAGGGGGCCGGAGATATGATATCTGTACAATGATTGGTCGTTGCTGTGGTTCTGACAGCCAATCAGACGGCGTCTTAGCTGTAACTGTGATATTTTGAACCAGCGTCAACTTCAGTTGTTCTCGTAAAGCGAATGGAAAGTGAAGTAACGTACCGGTGGTAAATGAGTTATAAATGAAAGAAATCGTCGTCTTGGAACAGAAAAGACCACTTACTAAATCCGCAGGTAACTCCAAGAATATTTGTTCCCTTTGGATTTAATGAGTTTATTGATGATAATGTGGCCTTTTTTCTTTTGGCGAGAACCAGTGATTGTTTTGGGGTCATGAAAATGGTGGCTTCTCACGTTGGCTTGTGGAATGTAGGCTTGTTTATATTTAACATCCTTCAAGGAGATTAATATTTTTGAAATTCCTGTCGGCATATCAGACTTTCGTTGTGCCCTGTTGCTGTTTTAAAATTTTTATAAAATTATTGGCACATGTGTTCCCGCGTTTTTTCCCTCTATACAGTTATGGAGTTCACGAGACGCCTTGTTACACTCCGATTAAGAAACTTCGAAGATTCTCATGATTTTTGAGTGAAACTTACCCGACTGTAACGTTTAACTTTTTCAGCATGTATAGTTGGGTATTATTGAGATATTTTTTGAAACATATTTCGTCGGATTTATAAAAGGCTTTCACGTGAGTATCGGGATGCATACACTGCTGAATTTGATACAACCAGAAGCAGGATTTTGTGAATCTACTAATTCAATTGCTTGTTGAGCAGGACTTTCACGTGATAGTGTTACGCAACGATATACACACACACGTATTTATATATAAGATGTATAAATAATTGGAGAATTTTGTATGATTTTCAGAGAACAACAAAGAGGGCAAGGGATACTTTCTATTAAGTATTTCATAAGGATGGCACCTACTAAAGTATTGAATAACCAGAATAAACAAAATGGCAATGGGATTGTTCCGCAAAAGAGGATCACCACTAGAAGTCACAATGCTTTGCTTAATCAAGCAACAAAGCAAGCAGTCCTTACCAAGGATCCTAGGATCAAAAGAAAGGCTGATGCGTCCCCACCCAAGGAAAAAACCACCAAAAGATCAGCACTGGGAAATATTACCAATGTAAGTTATTCTATTCTCGTACATAGGCATCCAAAAGTTTTGAAATAATCAATTTTATTGTATGTTTTACAGGCCATTGGAAAAACACTGGGTGGACAATTGCACGATAACAAGAAAGCTGTGAAAAAGGCCAGTCAAGTAACGCATGTGAAACCAGTACCTCAAACAAATACACTGCGGACGTTAGATAAAATTGTAATTAAACCTGAGGCTGTAGTACCTGCTAAATTGAGACTGGCACCTCGCGCAAAGCCAGCGAAAAAAGAAGAAGAAAAGCCTGAAATCTCTAGTAAAATCGTGAACTTACGGCGCAGTTTAGATTTGGAAAAGTCTGAGGACAGTTCCTTGTACGTAAGTGCCTTAGAGGAAGTACCCGAAGACAGTGCCAAGAAGTCTACAAAGCTTAGTGACAAGATTACAGAAAAGGTAAGTAAAATTTTATTTAAACGAATTGCTCCTGTCATTTATCATTTGTACTGTGGTTGTGTATTTTTGATTGAAAAAAAAAAAAATGACCAATTAAAAAATACATGATTTAAATCATGCCAGCCGTGCTGGACACACAAAGGATGTGAAAAAAGAACGGTACGTGTTTGCAGTCGGACGTGAGCACGGAGAAGAATGAGAAAGACACCGAGGACACGTTCAAATTGGCGGAGACTTCACCAGAGCCAACGTCGTCGATTGCGGCCAGGTTAGATGCAGTTCCCGAGAGGGAACTACCCTCAGGAGTTCAGTGGGACTTCGACGCAGAGAACTGGTCCGATCCGTATCAGGTCTCGCAGTACGCCATGGAGATTTTCAATTATCTCAAAAGTCGAGAATCTCTCTTCCCAATTGGCGATTATATGGAGAGACAAGTGTGCCTATCGCGATGGATGAGATCGCTACTGGTAGACTGGATGGTCGAGGTGCAGGAGTCTTTTGAGTTGAATCACGAGACCTTGTACCTGGCGGTCAAGTTGGTCGATCTCTACCTCACTAAAGTCACCGTCGGCAAGGAAACGTTGCAGCTTTTGGGAGCGGCCAGTTTATTTATCGCCAGTAAATTCGACGTGGGTACCTCACCGGCACTTGTATGGAATTCTCAAAAAATATTTGTGATTCTGTAAGCTTGTCTTTTGTACAGGAGAGAATTCCGCCCATGGTCGAAGATTTCCTGTACATATGCGATGGCGCTTACACGCGGCGGGAGCTCATCAGAATGGAAATGAATGTTTTGAAAATAGTTGACTTTGATCTTGGAATTCCGCTCTCATACAGGTTCCTAAGAAGATACGCCAGGGTTCGTGGATGCTAACCTAAATCATCTACAGCAACTCAATCATCAGTACTTAATCTATAATTATTGTGTACAGTGCGCGAAGGTCTCGATGCCCACCCTCACGTTGGCACGTTATATCCTGGAATATTCGCTGATGGATTATTCGACGATCATGTTCAGCGATAGCAAGATAGCTGCTGCCGCGCTTTTGCTCGCGTTACAAATGAAGGACCTGGGCGGCTGGACTTCTACCTTGGAGTATTACACCGGCTTTACGGTTGACGACATAAGAGACATTGTTAATGTATTAAATCAGGGATTACACCGAAAGCACAAGGATGCTCTGGCGACGGTTCGAAATAAATACAGCCATAAGTGAGTAAAAGTGACGATCAAATAGACGAAATTAAAAATGAACACGTAAAAGACAACCGTCTTCTCCATGTTTCAGAATATTCTTCGAGGTAGCGAAGGTGCCACTCAAAGAAGTATTAGATATATAGTTAAACTACAAATATAAAACAAGTACGTAAGTAACGTTATCATAATAGATAGACGCATGGCTGATGATTTCTGTCCGGGCGGGCTGTGCCAAATACGCTGCGTGCGATAGTCCGTGGATGTTCATTTACATTTAATTGTGACCTAAGGTGCGAACGGATCGATCGGAGTACTGGTTAAAAGTGGTGTTCCGATTCTCATTTCGGGAAAGTGCACGATCATCAACTTCGATAAGAAATGATCAAAAGACATTTTGAAATGAAAAATTCCTTTAGCCATAAATCATGACTTCGATGCACGACATCGCGACTCTATTAATAACAATGCATATTATTACACCTTCTTTTTAACGATAACTAATCGGTGAAATCGGCCGATAGAATTTTTTTTAATCTATTTATATGTCTACAAATATTACCAATGCCACTCTCTACTATCTCAGTATTTGTAAGTTATTTTTATATTTTTTTTTCTCCCTTTTATCTATCTCAATCTTTCTCTTTTATTTTTTCTTTTTTTTTTTCTTTTTTGTTGAGAAATTTATTTTAGCGCCACGCTTTTTCTATTCCACACAACGGACCAATGGCTATATCGTTATTGTAACGAAAAAAAAATTCTTTTTTTTAACGATTCTATTGCCGTATCGATGGACCAGCAGTTGGTTCGTTATAACGGGTTTTTTTGTTTCTTTCTTGTTTTCTTTTTCTTCACTGCCGTTACAACGTAATAACGTACGTAAAGTGATAAGAATCGAAAGTGATAGACGGGAATCGGCTCGTCTGTATCTGATCCTCGTATGTATATCTTGTTAAGAGTGTGGCGCATTGTTATGCATTATTGTTGCACTTTATACAGACTGATGATGATAATAATGATGGTAAGCATTATAGCACTGGCACGGAAACTCTTTTAAATGAGCATGAGCATAATGGCATAAAATCAACGTGCTAGTGAGATTATTAACAAAGAAAATAGACATTCTATTCACTTTTCATAGCACCATCGATTAAATCAAAGTACATATATGTACGTATATACGTTAAAGTGTCGGCAGCAGAACAAAGGAAAAGGAACTACATACGGTGCCAGATACTGAGAGTTAGAACTTAAAAATGTACTGAAATGAAACTTGGGCTCAAAAATTGTATAAATGACATTTACCACTTTGAACAAAAATCTTTAAACTAAAGGATAACAATGAAGATTTACATTTTTTGGCTCAATTTTCAGATCCTTTGTCTGTCAGCCTTGTATTCGCTTATCGTTAGCACCTGCCATTGGCATAGATTTAGTAAATTCATGTACAATTAAATACAATCCAACAATAACAGCCAACAGCTACGAAGATACTGTCTGTGATATAATTTTTTGTCCGTACACGAATGGCATACCGCAACGGTACACGAGAAATATGACGTAACCCAATCCGTGAGATTCACTATAGCGCACTTAAGAGTTTCCATGCAATTCCAGGAGCAATAAAATCCGAAAACGTAAAGAATTTTAGAATAAAAAATCGGACTATTAGGATTGAGTATAGTCGCATACGTGTATTCACGATGCAGTTACATGAAATTAACTGGTGTAAATAGTGTTATAGTAATAATGTATTTTTTTTACCATTAGTGAATGTATTGTTCACTATTTTATATGACGTGTGTATGTGAACCATTATAAGCGAGATTCTAATTTAAATAATAAAATCATGATGTGCAATTGTGGTTTGTCTTGATCTTCAAACGTGTGTAAGGAAGAAACGTTAAACGTGAAAAGTTGTCTGTGTTAATTGTTTATTAGAAACTTTTGTATACGGAAGAAATTTCAATAGATCAACAATGGATAACACTTTCTATTTAATTAAAAATTCATCGAAGGCAGGTACGCTGGTTATTGAACACCAGTTTTCAATCTTATCGTATATCGAAATTAACGTCAATAAATTTTTATATTAATTATCGGATGCGTCGCGACGCCTCTCTCTAATAATAATCTTCATAACTTTATCATGTACAAAGTGTCTATCAGAAGCGTAATCGATTCTCTAAACGGCAACCGAGCCATTCTTCTCCTAGACGTCCCGGTGTCACGACGCTGGCGTCTCTTCTCTGGACAGGCGTCTGGCTCGTAAACGCAAGCACCTTCGACACTCGAAACTCGTAGATCTGGCGTCTCTGCAACGTGCGTGAAAACAGGCGCCGCAATCGTCGCATCTTGTGACTTTTGTCAATTGCCATGGAAATATGGCTTCCTTGCAAGAGCACAATTCGCAAACGAATCCTCTAGCTTGACAGAGCTGACATTGGTCAAAGAAGATTTTCAATGAGGATCCAAATTTAATTTTAATTCAAAGGCACATCCTTTACACTTACTTCGCACTGTAGAACGTGAGAGCAGCAAGCCTGTACCAGGTCACGTAATTTCTCTGGCAGAGAACCCATTTTCACTTGGAGAAAATCTTGTATGGAATAAACGTGACAATCGTTCAGTATATACTGAGGTTCCCTTCTCAAGTCTTCTTGGAGGCTGGCGAGAGAGAATAAATAATGCTTTTGAATCCTGAAGAGCATCACCGTAGACATTAATGAGTAGGCAGTAAGAAGTACCTTGTGGCGAATCTACAAGTCAACATGAAATCCTTTATGAAATACAACTGTGTACGAAGTACTCGCGTGCGCTCAAGTTGCTTCACTCTCCTATAGAGAGACGGATTAAGATCATTCACTTGAAACAATGGATCCACTGCCATTTGATCGAGCAATCTATATGAAAAATTGGAGACTGGATATCTGAAAATGATATTACCATTTAAAGTTTTAGTCATTCACGTTTTGTCAATATACTAAAAAGCTTTTCTTCTGATACCTATTGAAGTCCCACTTGGAAAGAATCTTTCCGGGTATCAGCGCCACTTGATTCGTATGACATCCAGTGCAAAAGTATCTTCCTAGATATTCGCAATAGCGAAATCTATTGGAATATTCCACGGCGACTTTCATACCGCAACCGGCACATCTGTAGTTTTGCTTAGCTATGAGAATTCGCCTCCTGCGTCATGAAACATATGACAATGACATTTTTTAATTAATATTGTATTACCTAATGAACGTACACTGGCGCCGGATGTGGTGTGAATATGATTTGTGCCCTGGGTGGTGCCCATTCCATTGTACCACGTAATGGAATCGGTTGCGCTGTATCCTCAACTTCCGTTTCGTCAGGGCTGATAGGCCAGCTACTTGGTAGTGGCAGCAACTAGAGTTTTATGATAGTAAAAAATAGTTTTAAATGATTTATTACGTTGTGCCTTTTGAGATCTAAAAAAGGATCATAATTTTATACCTGTTGTGGTGCATCTTGCTCTGAGACAAGCCATTCCAGTTCGCTAGCTCTGGGCAACTGTTTCTCACTGAATCTACTGATGAGTGATAGCGCCACACCCTCGGCAGATATTATACTTTTCGTAACGGTGGAGTCTGCTCCGTGCCTCGGAGAAGATCGGCAGAGATCAGCTTCGGAATAGAGCGACGCCATCGACACTGACATCCCTGTAGAGTACACGGCTTTCCATCCAAGTAGGACCAGGAGGGATAAATCGTGACATTTTCTACCTACCAGAATTACGCATCTGCGCGATGTTCCTGACGTCTGCCATCTCCATGTTCTCGACGCCGTCTGTTGAGATGCTGTCCGATGGTGTACCTGGGGATGTTGATAACGGACTAACGCTCTGATCCGTGGTAGTTGCTGTAACAATGTTTAATAGATAAAATACCCCATGTTTTTTCTAGCATAATTATCTTGTTCAACCAAAATATGACTTACTGTCTGTCTTGCCATCACTCAAAAGCTCACGTGACCAGGTTCCTCTAGTTCTTGCACGCTCTTCCTGTCTTTGACGACGTCTCATTCGTATTCTTTGTTTTAGATTGTTGATCTCCTCGTCGCTCTCCTCAACGCCCTCATCGATGAGACGTAGTTGCCTGTTGCATTTGACTTGCTCAATGGCAGCTATCATGGCCTCAGAAATACTGAAATGTGCGTTCTCCCTGTCCAGTTCAGCGTTTGCCCTGGCGAATCGTGCTGAAGATAAGAAGCTCGTGAGACTCTGACCTTCTAGAGGACGTGGAAAGTATCCTGTAGCCATTGGTTGTACACTGCTACCGCCATCCTCCATGAAGCTCTTCTTCGGGGTTCTCACATCCTTTTGACCTTCCACTTCAAGACTCCAGGGTCCTGTTATTTCTGGTGCAGAGCCTGTCAAGAAAGAAGTTTTTCTTTTGGTCTTCCGTTGGGTTTTCATCTGAATGGAATCACTTGGTGAATTATCTGTCTCCAATTCAACAGATTTTGATGACATTCTAAGATATTCTTTGGACGTCTTCATTGTGTCTTCATAGTTGAGCGTGTCAGAACTTCCACTGTTTGAATGCTTGTCTGGATTTTTACACTGAACACCTTTTACCTTTGTCCTTGATTTTCGCAATGAATTTTTACACTTCGAAGATTTTCCATCCACCACCGATTTTGATCTTTCGCCATTTTTGACTTCGGAGTAGTCAATTTTAATTACATTCGACAGCTTATAGTTTGCCGAGGTGAAACTCCTATTATTTCTTGTCAACGTATTTGACAGTTTAGCAGGAGATGAAGGCAAAGTGGCACTCTCTTCGAAATATTCGTTGGGTTTATTAAGGGTAGGTAAACTGGACCATGTTTTTAGAGTTAGATCACAATCCGATAACTTTTCAATAGTTTCATTACACGTATTATCACTGAATTTCTTTGAAGGACGTTCTTGAATCTCTACAACCACCTTAGATTTGCATGGCTGAGATTGTTGCAGATCAAAACTTTGAATCTTTTCTGTTGGTTCATTCTCTGTGTTATTGAATTTCCACTTTGTCCCAGAAAAATTTATTGGATAGGACGAGGATCGACGGTGTCTCTTTGGACTATTCTTGGTAAAACCCCAATTGTGTACAAACTGGAATATAATTTTTTATTGAGTAACACACAATGCTCAGTGCTTCGAAGAAAACACAATATTTCATCTCACCAAAGAAGGGTCAATTTCCATAAGAAGAGCAGGTTCATTTCTTTCCACTGCCCTAAGACAAACTAAAGTTGCCTCAGCCAAATTTTCTTGGCACAAAAAAGCCCATGGTTCTAAACATGAAAGAAGATGTTCCTTGTCGGACAGCAGCCACGATAACTTATTAGACAGGGTATGATTTTCTAAACTAAAAATATACAATAATTGATATCTCATCTAATGGAATTTTATTAGAGGTATAATTATGAAAATTACCTTTTGTATAGCCAAAGCATATCCTTGCGTGAAGCTATTCTAGGAGGTAAATTTGCAAGGTAATCGTCACAATCTTGAGTTATAGGTGAAGTAGCCAACGACGGTTGAAGCCAATTCAGTCCCTGAATGAAGATCCAACAGTCTGGCTCACCCTTATTAAAAATACCAAGTATAAATATACACTGTTCAATACGATCTATCTCATATCTTACAAGAGGATTAAAAACTCGACATCCATGCTTGAATATTTGTTCCAGGATACCATGCAGTCTATTAAGACCACCATACACATTCCAAACGTTGGACAATCCACTGACTAATAGTCCTTCGACAGTTGATCTGAGTGCCTGCAGCAGCTGCCACTGTTCTTTAGTCTGAGAATCTTCGTACATTTTGGCTATAAAAAATAGACATCTGTAATAGAACTGTGGCAATTGTATCAGAGTATTGGGTCACACATTCCTATTATCAAGAAGAGTGAATCACAGGAGCATAGTACAATCGTTGCTTCATAGAAAAATATATACAACTGCACACTGATAAAACTAGGAGGGGCTTTTCCATTCATCTTGATAAAACTTCAATCTAGTGTCTCAAGCTATCTACTTATATACCTTCTTCATTTACGTATATCGTGACGAAATGCACACTGTGAGATAACTAGTAACGTTATATTCTCCTATTTGAGTCGTTGATTTACTCCGGTCATTATTCGTGATGACTCCAGAGGCGGCCGAGGCACTATATTTTGGTATACCAAGTGTACATACATATTATGTATATCAAGTGCAGTGTAACTAGTATGTATAGAAAATAAGTATAACGGGTTGCCTATTATAGTATGCGATTTAACCTATCAACCTATTGTAAGCTTTTATCAGGGTAAAATGAAATATTGGTCCCTGGTGATAGGCAACCTATCATACAGCGATAAATTTTTGTTTTTTTGACCGTACTGCCATCTATGTGCTTGATTGTAAAGGTTATTGATTTAAATAATCTCATGTTAACCATCTATTCCTATTTATAGTTCGGGGTTTCCCCTGGCTCTGTCGGTAAAACAAATTTGACGTGTACATCCTGTGTCTAAGCAATATTTAATATAATTTTTTAGAATGCATAGAGATTTCTAAGCGATAAAGAGTCTTAATTATAATCAAGTAAAAGTCAGCGAAGTGAACTTTTATAATAAAATTGCAAACGCTACCCCTGATTCAGTTGTAGGGGGTGGCGTTTTTCCAAAATAGAACATCGCGTTTGCGTTTTGGGTAGCTGTCAGATTCAGTAAGAACTTGTATACTTTGTTTTCAGGACTTTGTTGTGTCGGTAGATTTTCTTCAGTTGTCCGACACTGTTGAGTAAGTTTTCCTGTTCTTGGGATTCATATATGGTTTTTGACCCAGGTAGAAGGAGTTATTATATTGGCTCTGTGAATCTTGTTTCTAAGGAGAAAAATATAATTTTGAGGTTATGTTCTGCCGGACTTTTGACGTAGGTTGCACGAGTTATTTAGAGAAAATATTATTTTGAGCAATGCCCATTAAAATAATGGCCTTCCTGAACTATACCAGATGTATTCAATGCCATAAATTTATTACCTGTTTTTTTTTGGATGTTCCGTTGAATTATACTTCACAATATTTTCTTGTTCTACTTCGTTTATTCCGTTGTATGCATTCTTTGATTTACCAATGGGTTCATTGTATTGTATCTTGCTTTATCATCTTCAGTTCATTTGATTTCTATGTAATTGTAGTCAATAATCAACGTATCATCTTGATTGGAATTATTGAAGCATATATGTTAATTTTGTATTTAACGCAGTGTTTGTAACTTGCAGATTAAACAGACATAGAAACAATAATAGTCAAGCATATTTACTGTATTCTAACAATTATATACTGTACATTCATATTCAGTTCTATATTCAGTTCCGTTCGGTACATATGATGAAGGATCAACAAACTAATGTGAACTTTGTATGAGTGTTAATTGAAATAAGAGATTGCAATATTGTTACTGTTTGGAATTGTATTTTTCCCTATTATTTTTCCTGTAAATCTTGTAAATAATATATTGTAAGCTTGCCAATAGAGATTTCCGCAAGTCGATACGCAAAAAGTTATTAATAGGTATTCTTGATATCCGTGACGAGCATTTTCTACGCGGACGATTACACCTATGTATATTAAATCAATGTACAAATTCATATTCTTAAACAATTGAAATTTTAATCCGTTATCGTTTATTTCAAAAACGGTGAACAAAGAGAGTGAATTAGAAAAAAAAATACGTAAAAAATAATAATGAACCAGTAATGGCTATATGGATACTTTTGGGATTTGGCCAAAGAGAGAATGCGCACTGGTTCGAAATTAGACTAGGAGTTTTCTCGCAGTTTTCACGCAAGCGTTTATCCACTTGCATGGAAGACGCTGACGTTTCTCTTTGTGAGCAAAAAAGTCCTAAGAATGTTCGGCAATAAAGTTGAATCGGTTTGGATAGAACAATCCGGGATACCAAATTATTATCAACACCCCATTTGCCACATGTACACAATATCTTATTTTTCTTTGTCTTTAAGTAAAATGTCTATTTGAATATTACATCGTTTAATCTGTTCGAATCAGATGCAAACGGAGAATGATGGTGAAACGCAGCAAATCCTTGTCACCGGAGCCGTCAAGCAGCAGCGAGTCAAAGCGGCCAAAAATTGTCGAGGATGGCCAAATAAACGGAAAAACGGCGCATCCAAATATGTTGGACTTGTCCGACGACGTTTTATTAAATATAATGAAGTATTTAAATCCTCAGGATCTGATGTCGTTGAGCTCGTAAGCCCACAAGAATTTGATTTACATGGGGGATTCCCCAGCGACGGTTGAACTTTGAACTTCGATATTCAATTTCTCAGATGCTGCCAACGATTGGATCAAGTCACTCAGGACAGAACTTTATGGGCCAATGTCGATTTTCGATCGAGAAGCATGTTACTTCACGAACTCGAGAAATACGTAAAGTTCCTGCAGCCATTGACAACCAGTCTTGCCATACGCGGTAATCAGGATCCAGAAAAGTTCACGGGACTCAGTCAAAGTTTCTTTAATGCCATAAAAGTTGTTTGCAATCAGCTGAAAGAACTGATTATCGAGGATTATTGCATCGATGGCAATAAAGTGAGTACAAAATTTTCTTTTGTTATTCCCATTCACTTTTATATCGTTTCACTTTCTTTGTGTAGATTCAGATAACGGATTTTCCAACGATGATCGAGAAGCTTTCCTTGAAAGGAAGTATGATGTGTCATTTACAGAGTAACAAGTCCTATTTCTTCAAGATAGACGTTCACATGCCGAATTTGACGGTAATCCATATGCCTTATGAAATCTTTGACCAGTGGGCATTTAAAATATTAATTAATTTCTCCTGTCTTTACAGTGTTTAATACTTAGCAATTGTCAATGGTTCACACCGCACTCGTTGCTTGTAATCAGCAAAATACCGAAACTCAAAGAATTACGATTAGATTCGTGTCATCGACTAGGCGAGTGCGTAGCTTATGCCAGTCTTGCAACAAGATTTGGTTTTAAGACATTAGAGGTAATTTGGTTATCTACCAAATTAAAGAGAAAAAAAATAATGAACATCCATTGAGCATGTTGTTTCATCAGATTTTAGACTTGCGGGATACAGCTTTAGGTGACAGCGAAATTTGCTGCTTCAGCAGCACCAAGACTTTGACGCATCTTTATCTGGAATGTCCACCGATATTGAGAAATGCTGAGTCGGCAGAGCAACAGCAACAACAACAGCAGCAGCAGCAAGAACGACTTCAGCGGCAAGCTGCGCAAAGACCAGTTTTCGAGGATCGAAATCTTGTACAGGTACAACAGAATAGAGAAGAGAAAATAAGAATGAAGAATCCAAATAATTATCTTGCAGTTCCTTGTGGAGGACGAATTTCTCTGGGAGAATTTCGAGCGTTGTCTCATATCCGACAGAGCCATATGTGCATTAGGTAGTTACGTGTGCGATCGAAGAGTTCACAATTCTATAGAAGATGTTGTAGTTATTGAAGAGGACAGACGGATCTTCAATAATCCACATTTAAGAACGCTGGTTGTCAGGTAAAAGAAAAAAATTGTTTAAAAACCCCAAAAGCTCCCTTCTGCGTTCATACGCGGTAATGTATTCTGTTTTCTATGAATCTTATTTGAAATTTTCACTTTCAGACACTACCCTCGAGTGACAAATCACAGTTTAGTCCATTTGGCACTAAATGCATCCAGTTTGGAATATCTGGACGTGACTGGCACAGCAGTCACGAAGGATGGTGTTCAAATGTTCAAGTCACAAAAGACCAATGTGAAGGTCGTTTCGTCATTCGATGAGACATAATCCCGTAAAACATTAGCGGGGCCCAGAAAAAGATCTCAGACGAGGAGGAAAACAGGTAGAAGGGTTCAGGAAAATGAAAATTCTAGGGCGACGTAAGCCGGGGGTTCCCCGACGGTTCGCAGAGATCCGAATTATTTTCTGCGTTGAAAGCGCCGTCTGATATTGGCTGCTTCATGAATTCTCGGAACGTCTTGGGAAGTAATTAGATTCTTCCAATATAATAAGATCAATAATCGTAATGTTATTCAGAAGGATCCAGTTCTGTGCTTCCTGACGCGTCGAGCGCGCCTTGAATCACGAAACATCCTGTATACTATGCAATGGGTAATATAACAAAAAATTAAGTAGCCACGAGCATTTGATATTACTTGGCTTGCTCGAGTATTCGATAAAATAAATTAGAGAGAAAGAGAGAGAGAGAGGAAGTTAAGGATAATATTAACGAAGAGAAAGGTGCGTGAAGAAAATATTATGTGTCCGAAGGATGCTGCGACGAGGACCAAGTCAGGTTCGTTGTAAATACAAGATCTTACGCTTTATACAATTCTGTAGTATAATTGTAAGTTCTTGCAGGGCGAAGATATCCAGTCGGGCTCTTAAGAAATTTCGTTACACTTTGTTGTTATTCGTCAAACAATGTTAATATATTCTCTTTGCCAGATACAAATGGGATGAAGAGAAAGGAAGGAAAGGGGAGGTGCAAGAATTTGCCTTTTTTTTTCAATAAAAGAAACGTAAAAGTATCTCAGAAAGCGCGCGACATAATACATAGCTATACAAATCAAATGCAGCCACCTGAAGTTAGCCTGTTCATACGATTTCTGTGGTAGAATCATCTTCAGATAGTGCATTTTTATTGAAGAAGCCTGTGTAGTATATACTTGGTTATATATATATATATATGCTATATAAAATATGACGGTAATGTAATATGTATACAGTAGTAGAATTGTACATAATTATTACATTACCGTCAGACAGTACGTATGCTGACACATGATTAAGGATAATGGCCGTCTATCCCAGGATCACTTCAAGACACTGTATTTTTATGCGAAAAGAAGTAGAAAATTAAAGAGGAGGAAATGAAGTGGAAAATTTGTTTATTTCTAAATGATTAACATTGTACGACTTAGAATCGCATGATTCCATTTTAAAAATTCGATAGCTCACACGTTAGCGTCAAGTTTATTCAATGTAAGAAGATTGCCGTTGATAGTACAATCATAACTGGTACCACAATTGTGACGTGTCTGAGCACTTAACACAGTTGAATAATTTGTATAGCGATACTGCCAACTGTCAACCCGACTACATGCTTTGTTCAATAAGTTTTGTATCCAATAAAAAAAATAAAGAATGTCTATTGTCACCTGAAAGTTTATCTAATGAGGCAGAGATGAGCAGGGAGATACACAACGCTACGGTTTTAGACGATACCAAAAACATGGCGCTAAATCGTAACGGTGAGTCCAGGAGTAGGATTTTGTGATCATCGCCTCAGTCGATAATGCATGTTCCGTCGTAGCCGAGCTGAACGTGATCATGAACGTGTAGCT
>JARQSV010000124.1:0-15991 GCA_030142285.1 Calameuta idolon
TTGTCGACGGAGGCGATGATCACAAGATCCTACTTCCAGACTCGCCGCTGCGATTTAGCGCCATGATTATGGTGTCGTCTAAGATCGTGGCGTTGTGAATCTCCCTACTCATCTCCGATATAACGGCGTGCACAACCTCAAAGCTCTCACTTTGCTAAAAGGAAAAGTACTTTCTCTTGGAGTCTTCCGTGTTATCCATTTCTTTTCTTCTTTCTTTATTTCCTTACTTCGTTCTTCATTTCTTTACATCCCTACTTCCTTTTTGCTTTTAAGTTTCTTTCTTACCGCCCTCCCTCCTCCAGTGACCCAATTAGGTGCTACGCTCGTGGTCTTTCGTTCTCCTGAATCCTTGACTAGGCGTAGAACTTCTTGTGGAGAAATAGAACTCCACGGAAGTAGGCGGGGTGAGGCTCATTTCGTTTGCTTATCCTTCCTACTTTTCCCACTTCTACCATTTCCTTCCACCTAATACAATAAGATTAATTACCTGTGCTGCCTCCTGTAAGTTATATCTCGAATGATATTGTCATTGTTAATGTTCTAAAAGCCACATACAATTGTATCCTAAATGTTGTTCGTCGAATAAAATTTCTTGAAACTGCAGTGGTTGCATTTACACCTTGAGTTTATTTTGTCCTCTTCGCATATCTTGCAGCATGAGAGAGTTGCGTCTCTTTCTTGCTTTCCTGCGTCCTGACTCTATCCTCCTTCTTTTCCTCCCTCAATCTTTAATACTCTTTTCAGATCTCCTCTGTTTCTCCTGGCATTATTTCAGCTGTAGTGCTTTCAATTCCACCATTTTTCTTCATCTCATTCTTCTTTCATCCACCATCCATCTCCTGACTTCATTCTTCTTCATCAACACTGGATTGTACAGAAATAATAGAAGCAGCACAGTTCGAAGCAGCAATTCTATTGGTTGTGAAGTGATGAAAATCGCACCGTATCACCGGAATCCATGCGTCAAGTTTACGCTTTCGCGCCTCCTAGCAGAATTTTCCGGAACTATCACAGTTCCTAAAGAACGTCACATAGCGGAATTTTCTGAAATTAACAAAACTATTCCTCAGGAAAACGCAATTAGCAAGCACAGAGGACAACAGCGGATCGAATTAAAGGGTTGAAGTGAAAGAAGGTATAAAAAATGTTTTCCATATACCTAAACGATTCCACAATTTGCAATAAATTTACATTTTATTTCTTAATTTATTTTACACTATAGACAGTTTTCATTCATTACGTGTCTAAACTCTGGAAAAATGGCAGTAGTGCTCAAACGTATGTAGACCCAAAAAAGGTGGCAGTAAATTCAGCTAATATCCGATTTACAATTAACCACTTAACATCTAGTGTTCCTAGCGTGTACAAGTGTAATTTGCGTATTCGTGTGTTCGCGCAAGGCATGGCAAAAAGAAGAACCGAATCCGACAACGCGATTCAAATTCAAAAACCGTCATGCAAATTGCACAGAGAGAAAGACAGATAAAAAAAAATAGAACTACGGTCTTTTTAAATTCCCTTAATTACCACTAACTAGAAACCAAAAAACTGTCACGTGGTCGGAAAAAAAAAAAATGCCGATGCGATGATCCTTGTTCCATGTATATACGTATCCTGGTCAAGCGACGTACACGGCGTTTTTTTATTTTCTTTTCTTTTCTACGAAGATTTTTTTTTTCACAACAATAAAGTCGTTGTTTCATTGAAATTCAGCATTTTGTCTATATAGTAGAATCTATCGCCCCCCCTTTTAATAATTATGTAATTTTTTAATTTTGTTCGATACCCCCTTCCCCCCATCCGCATATCAAGTATAAGAATGAATAATTCTTATCTTTTTTTATCCGCGTGAATTTCTGCTTTTCTGCGTATTAATTATTTCTACAGTTAGTCGTTACCAAAGCGTCATGTACGAAGCTCCTCGCTTTTTTTTTTTGTTGTTGCGACAATTACGTTATTCGTCTAATTAATTAAATCACGTACTGACGTAACGCGATAAAAATTTTTGAGTACGATTTGCTGAATTTTTGGGTCTTATCAGCTCTAGCACTAGCACGACAAAGCACACTGAGACACTTGGTCAATTTGAGAGTAAAAGTAAAATTTTCTTTGTCTATAAATTATTTAACAGAAATAAAAATATACAGTGCGAGTCAATTGATCTTTGAAAATCTCTCGTCTTCCTGCCTCTTTAATAATCTTCTATGTATCATTCGTTCATTAATTTTGCTCTAAATTTATATATTATATGTATATCACTTCTACTCGATTTAAACGATCTTATCATGATACGAGTTTCATTTATAATTTATTATATTTCTCTTTATTAAGCGTAATATTTCGATTCTTCTATGTGCTACGTTATCATTATTAATATACGCTACGAATGAAGTAATCGTGAAAAAGAAAAAGAAGAAAATTGAAACTTAAAGAGGAATCCAATGAGTGTATTATTTATATAATTAATATCAATATCAATACGATTCTCGACACACTCGAAATTCAAAAATTCAAGTATATAAAAAAGCTATCTTCGATCGGCTATCCGAATAATAAATTTTTTAATTATTCAATCGCGACGCGTGATGCCTTTTTCTTTAATAAAATGGTCCCTGTGGGATTATTTGTGAGTGCTCGAAAACAAGTCGATTGAACAAAAATAATAGAACTTGACTAGATTCATTAAAATATGACATAAAGAAAAAAAAAAAAGAAAATAATTGCACAGCAAATTATCAGCGACGCGTCAATTCCTCGTCTTATGAATTCCCTTATTTTCTTTGACTCGTCGAAAATCAAATACTGTGGAGACTCGATTATCCGGACGTCTGTTATACGGATTCGTGATTATCCGGATTGCCAATCGCGAGCAAGTATCTTTGTAGTCTAGCAAATATTTTAAACAAAATTAAACTACAGTGACTATCCTATGTTGTTGACTTTAATAAATTTAATTTTTGTTTTTGTTTTAAATAAACACTTTATATTTTGTATCAACCCTGGAAAGATACCATGTGACAACGTACCTAAAAGATAACCATAAGTGGACGACGTAGGTTATCTTTCTGGAGTCAATACGTATGTAATACAAAAGTCGCTTTCCTTCGTAAATTCGATTATCCGAATTTTCGATTATCCGAATGACTTACGAAAACAATTAGTTCGGTTAATCGAGTCTCCACTGTAGATCCATAATACGGAATACCACTAATACTTATCATCGAACGTTAATTCTCTTTCGTTCGGACGGACAATTTTACAAATCGCCTTAACGACAGGTCATTTTTGAATTTTCATTGCAAATGAAAAGAAAAGTGTTTTACAACAAATGACACTCTCCTAAGCGTACGGCGTGGGACAAAAGTTTGTTTAATTTTGGGAAAAGCGAAAAGAAAAAGAAAGATAATGAGAAATAACAAAGGAAAACAAAAACGAATTGTTTCGGAGCACCCGTTAAATGGAGGATATTTTGAGTTTAGCCATTAAGTAATAGAGAGCGAGAATTGAGCTTTAGAATTAGGCAAAGAGGGCAAAACAATTGGGGACAAACAAATAAGTAAAATAATTATACTTAAGGTGTATATCCACTTAACAATTTTCCCGCTTCTACAGTGGACATATACCTTAAATAAAACAACCAGATTTCTACGGCTTGTCATCCTTAAAAAAAAAATGCTGCTCAGCATACAGCAGCAACGAAATAAAATTTGAAATTTCAAAAAGCAAATGCCTGACAAATCCAAAAGAAATTTTCATTTATATCGTCCCCAAAATTTGATAAAAATGTGTATCGGCAATTACAATAATACCTCATGCGACCGCTTCGTTAGCTGATATGCTTGCTATTATATTGCTCTGATAATTAAATAAATAAATATCTAATAAATATAAATAAATAAATAAATAAAAACCACACGCTTTAAGTACTATGTATCTAGACTAATAATACCTGTACAAAAAGTATCTAACGTTAAACAAGATAAAATAATTAAGTAACTATTGTGCATCGGGCAAATCACACGGCCACACACTCGGTGTTCGAGAATTATTAAGAACTTCTTTAGGTGCTTCTTTTTTTTTATCTCCTCAAATCTATCGTAAACGCCTGAAATTCTTCGATGATTCTACCCACGACTGTTCAATCAAAACAGTGAGTAAACACCGAATCGCTATTGGTGGACGGAGTCGAGCAGAAAGGTGCGTACCAACACGTTCAACTCTACACTACATACAATAGTGATGATTTAGTTAATATTATATATTAGGAAAAAAAAAAATTTAATGAAGAAAATACCAAAAGAAAAATTTATGGAAATATTTACTTATATAAAAAGCATCGCGACACTACGTTGACTACGAGTTCCTTTCTCGCACAACGCGGCCTAATACTAGATTAGAATTTATTCCCACATCTTTGAAATACCTACGGCGAGGCGACTGTAGTATTAAAGTATATAAACGAAGGGAAACGCTGAGAACTTTCGCGCTACATACTACGATATCCTTGATCCAAAGAGATTTCGATATTTTTCAAAAGGAATAAGCAAAGCTCCAAGTCGTCGTGTTTGGATGCGCCAGTCGAAAAATGATTAATTTAAACGAATTTGTTTTTTTCTGCTAATGTTACGCCGCGATGTAAATCGTTGGCCTTCGACTTTGAAAATACTGTACACGAAGAGATATATCCATGCGACGTAAGCGCTTGCTTGTACATACACATGACAAGAGCTCTATAGAGAACGCATACGAGTAACAGCAAAGTAATGGATATTCATAGAGTTACTTTAGAGGGTCTTTCAAAGACTCGTGAAACGAGTCAAAATGAAAGTACGAGACACTAACATGGCAACAGCTAAACTAGATTAAAGATGTCGAAAAGGGAGAGCTTTGTTAGTCGATTCGAGTGAAAATCGAGGATTTTTCTTTTCGTTCGGTCCGTAAAGCGGACGTTCACCTTTTCAAAAAACGGAAGAAGCCCCTGTTCTTGTCGGGAGGCGGAGCCATCAGCATTGGGACTTGGTTCTTGTGCGTTATGTGAATCTGTAATGAAAGCAGGATAAGCACAAGCAAAACTAATTAAATAAATAAAGGAGTAAGACTCTTTTTCTTTTTTTTTTTTTACGTTTTTAACTCACCGTACACGGACCCTGCATCCATGGCTCCCCATCGATCTGCATGGGAAATCTTTTGCTTGTTGTTATGGTAACGCTGCTACATTGGGCCAGCCTTCTGCCCGATGCTCTAAGACCCGTTTTCACCTGGCCCATATGCAGACAGTTCTCTAGGCCTATTACCTCTATCAGATTATCACCAATATCTAAAAAATCATAATAGATTCCAGAGACCTGTCGTTTGTTAAGAATTCTGTGATCTTTTTTTCTTTATTGTTGGCACCTTGAATAGCTGCTGTGAGATCAACGGAATTGAAGCTACTAGTACTTAGTTCCTTGTCTGGTCTTTTCTTTCTCTTTCCAAGACGATGTCTCGTGTGATGTTCTCCCCAGAGATTCGAACCTCCGTGAGTGAACGGAATGTTCAGCAGGGCGACACCCTGAAGGGACGGACCATGCGCGAGATCGAGTGGAACACCATCGCACTGGATGAAAGTAAAGATAAAAAAAATAAATTAAATATTAACGTTTTCAACTGCAGTAACATTACTTAATATCAGGCTTATTATCCTTTCTTGAACCTTACGATTATTTCAAGATCTTCGTGGAGATTTTTGCAGCTGGCAGCAAACTGTTCGGTAGTCGCATACTCGAAGTACCATAATTTATTTTTCATCCGGCTATTAAACTTCTCGGGATTTTTTTCCCGCTCTAAATGAAATTTAACGCAAATCGCAGCATCCACACCGACGGAGAAATAATTATTTATAATATTATATGGTATGCAATCCTGGTTCGGTTTTCTTTCCTCCTTTTGATCCAAAACTTCGATTTGCCATCGATCCATCATGACTGGTGTTGCTTTCTCAATTTTCTGTTGAACCAGACATACTCCAATAAACCACACACGCCTGTCGTGGCATATATGAACAAAAAAACATAGGATACTTGATTCCTATTTACCTTGAGGACTTTGTGAATAGCCTCGCCCTCGTAGCCGCCACCCCATCGCAAACACCGGGCCAAGTCGTTACCCGTGCCCAGAGGAATCACACCCACCGCTGGTTGATGTTCGAACTGAACCCGATCTATTAAAAGTCAATAAATTCCAATAATCGATCGATTGCACCAGAGCTTAAAAATATGAAGTAATATTTAGGAAAAAGAAAATATAAAATTAAAGAAAAAAAAAAGTAAGGGCCTACCCATAGTCTCTAAAATCCACCCCACAGTCCCATCGCCGCCGCAACAAATAACTTTAAAATTCTCCACGTCCTTGAACATCTGAAGTCCCTGCATGGGTCCACCGATAGCAAGATTGTGAACCTGCCGCGGGTTCAATATGTATTGAAACTTCCTGAGCATCCGCTCGCCCTGCCTGCCGCCGGATTTCGGATTAATAAAAACCAAGAGCGGTCTGGAATCCGGTGGTGGGGTTATCTGGAACGACATGGCCGGTTGCTGATTGGAGGAGCTGCTGCTGGTGAGGAATGCACCCTGCCAAAGAGAGAAGAAAGACATACTTCGGAAAAATCCCTAACCCCTTTCTGAAAGACGTGGAGTAAAATCAAACAAGGGAACGACGAAATCTTACGGAACTAATGGACGACGTATCCTGGCCATGCTTGCTACCCCTTTTACTGTCCCTGGACAGGGATCTCTGTCTGTCCAGGACAACCGGACAGATTGCCGTCGGTGGTAAAATATGAACAGCGTATTCCCCAAGTGTACACTCGGTCCGCACTTGTGAGACGCACCTGTTGTGCAGCTGGATTGATAATAAAAATATGTCACTCGTACGGCAGTAAAGGTTGGCTTTGTAATGACATTTGAATTCAATAACAATTGAACAACAGTCGGAATTAACTCACCGTTAACTGACACCAACGACAATGGAGACCCGTGATGCCATTGTAACTCTTTATGGTCTTCCTGCACTTGGAACATTTGCCATGACAGTTACCCTCGACCCAGTGGTGAGCCATTGTCTGAGAAGTCTTTTTACTCTTGACGTAAGTCGCTATGCACGACGCTGGCGCCCTCTGTACGCATCGCTCGTGAACCGTGTACTTACAGACTGGATAAAAACAATTTTTGTTTATACGGACGGTCGTTAGTCTGCGCTCTTGGCGTTACTTTGATTTGACGTTAATTCTCAAGCTACTTACACACACAGCAGAGACCTTTCTTTCCAAGACCCACTAACATATTTAGACAGAGATTGCAGTAGGCTGGCTTGCTAAAGTGCTTTAACCTCCATAAGTGATTTCCGTCTTCTTTCACGTGAGAATCGAGTCCGAGAAGAACCAAAAGCGGTATTGTCGTGAGGCCGCCTCTTTTCCACTCTTCTAGAGAGACCGTACCGTCGGCGTCGTAATCTATTTCGATCATCATGTCTTGGAGTATCTGTCGATTGGGTAATTAAAAGAAACTTTATTGTTTAGTGACCTTTCGCCACTCGAGAAACGAGTGACAGTCGGCGTCAGGTTAGACGAAGTAGATTTTACGTTATCCAAAGCGTCGTATTCGTCGGTAGGTTAGTCGTGGACTAAATTTAATCCATTCGTATGAAAAATATCTTGGGATCACTAAATTTAGTCGACGACTAACCCATCTATGAATACAGTGGAGTATCGCCAGTCGTATACTATACCATAAGAAAAAAAAAGAGTCAAAGATACAAATTTTACCCGTTACTATCCTTCTTCACTGAAGAATACAATTTTCCAGTATTTTTTTTTTCTGGCGGGATATTCAAAATTACTTTTCTGTCAAAAGTCCTTTTCTTAACGCACGAACGTACATAGGAAATCATAAGACGCCTTTCGAGCTGTCAAAGTATCACGATGTCGTTCTGTTTATATGTTCTGAATATAGTAAAGAATATTTTATAAACATAACTTTTTGCAACGTACTTCAACAATACTTTATTTACCGGTTTCAGTTCCGTAACGTCCCATCCAAGATACTCGGCGACGTTCATCATTTGGTTGACGATACAATCCATCTCCTGCGACATAAAGAATACGGATGACTAAATGCATTTGCTACGATGAACGAAAGTTAACAATCCTGTCTATGTAAAAGCATATATTCCGCAAGTGTAGACCATGTGAGGAAGCCATGTGGAGCAATGGCGATACATATCGGAGGCATGTGTGTCTGGTTTACGGCAGACCATTAAACCCGTCCAAGTAGGTAGTTTACGTTGTGATCAGACGACGAGTAAACTTTTACGAATAATAGATCGTATACGTATAATAAAAAAAAAAGTCTAGTATGACATCATCCAATCTAGTGATTGTAAAACGAATTAAAATAATCGATAAGTCATCAAAGTCTTCATACGCATAAATTCGACAGTAAACCTGAGTATATTAGCATTTATATTTATGTGAAAGTATATGCACATAAATACACTTATAATATACTTCTGTATACATATGTAAGACTTTTAGAGACTACATAAATATATATATAATACATAATAAAAAAAATGATGATTCACATTGATATAAATATATGGAATGATTTTTAGGATCACTGCTGATTTCACAATAACAACTTGGAGCTTTCGGTCGTGAGTCAGTGTAGTATAGTGAGGGGAGCTGGGGTCCTGGAAGAGAAAGAGGATGAAAGTCGACTGAGTACGTAGAAGAAAAAAATGGGAATTCACAAAGGACACAGGATTCATCCCGTAATTGATTTCATCCAGGCGAATTCACACGAGTCACAGTCAGTCTCGGTATAAATGCCGATGATTATAAATAACGCGTATTTTTTTCCGCGTAAGCCGCCATAACTCAATCGATAACCGTTGCAAAAATACTTCTTGGCCCTGCTTTACGCGGAAAATTTAGATCAAGGACTTGGAGATATCGAGAACCGATCGCAATGGTATAATTCTAATACCGAGCAGACATTATTTATCGTACGTTAAATTCAATTACAATTGTACGCATGAATTACTTCATAAGTAAAAGTAGCGTAAGAGCATTAAAATTTCAAATATCTTTTACAAGGCACTTTACTTACGTTTGTGTCGAGTACGCCATTACCGTCTGTGTCGTAGAGGCGGAACATAACTGTAAATGAAAAAAAAAAAAAAAAAAAAATACGAATTTTACTTTAACATATAGAATTTTTTAAGACATTGAAATCTTAGCTGTTTCCATGGAAAATATATAGCGGGTGTCAATTATTTTAACGGTGCACATAATTGAGAATGAAATTAATATTTTTATGATTTAATTTCAATAATTGGGAAAATTGTACAATTTTCTTTTTATCTTGCTTCGCGAATAATCGGGACGAATTAAATTGATTTTTTTTTTCACCGATACTTACATTCTAATTTATCCTCAGGTCTTCCAGCTTCTAGTAAGGATAGGTAACACACGATATCCTTAAGGCTGACCTTCACCGAATGAACGTCTATGGTACTCTGCTTTCTCACGAGATGTCTCATTTCTGTAAGGATAAGAAGAGATCGACTGTAGGATATAGAGGGTGAGACGATTATCAATGAAAAAATTTTTTCAAGCGCCAGTCTGCATACAAACTGTGCAACGGTAGAGACACGTGTGATTAATATGACGAAGGGTATTACTCATTTCGATAATATTATTCCGCCAATAAACAAACTCCCTGTTTGTTTAACAATTTCGTATACGGCAAATGGATATCAACATCTGTGCTGATCAAACAGTAAATATTTTAACGTTGCAAAAGCGCAACTGTGCAATAACAAATAAATACTCGCGTAACGGAGTCGCTCAGAGAAAATTTTATTTATAGTACACTTTGATTTTCTTTGACATTTAAACATCGCCGAAACACGCGCCATTTCCTAGAACGGCGTACGGATCGTTGCACGCGCCTAAGAGTTATGCAATTTTTGCAAAATAATAGCGCTCACCGTAATACGTATTGTATGCAAAGTCAAAGTTTTTGTTTGAACTTCAAAAATATCATGTTAAAAATTTTCAAAAAAGACGCTGGTAACGTCGCTTAATTTTTTTTCTAAAACTCGAGACTGTATGGTACACGAGTGAAATACTATTTGTAAATTTCAATGAGAGCCAAACGAGTGATTTGCTGGAAGACGGGAAAAACAAATATTTTTAGCGAACAGCCGGCAAATTGAAAGACACGCTGGTAGCCGGTTCCACGTTACTTTTAGACTACGCGGAAGTACAGTCCAAAAGCTTTTCTACCTACAGTCTGCATTTAGAAAGCGCGTCTGTGGTTGTACATATTAGACGTAGGAACAAATTGTTCGGATGGTTAAAACTAAAGTAAGCAAATCGTTTGGGGTCAGTAATCGCCGATAGTGACGTTAGCTATAATAATCAATAAATTAATCGTGCAGGTACAGTGTACCATACAAATTTTTATGTAGTTTATATACCTATAGTATTCCATAAGTGAAATGATTACCAATATTCTTGCATGGAACTGTACCTATTTACTTTATTAATGAAAATGAATTGTGAATTGAAATTTCACTTATTATATCCAAGTATGAATTTGTTGTGTTTCATTATAATATATAGAGATAGTAGTATGAATATTTTGATAGATTTTAATAAGCAATTAGTAATAAGGTGAATAATATTATAAAATAATAATTAGGTCTAGTATTCTAGGAAAACCGTTGAGCAATAATATATAGAAATATAATTTCTAATTATGTATTTTAAAAAATATTTAAATATCAAATTCAAAGATTACCCGTATAAAGATTGCAAAATTTTACTTTATTCTGAACGAATGAATTATTTTATTAATTTGCAGGACTTAATTAATACTTATGTCAGTCGATTTATTTTAAAGTTTATATTTTGCTGATAAAGCTACAAAAATTAAATAATCTTTGTAATCAGGAAAAAAAAATCGGGTATCGATATGAATATATATATGTATACAGGCATTTTGATTGCTTCACTAATTAACCGTTTAATAAGTTAATTAATGGGCAAATTATCGACCACCGCATCATTCGTTATAATAAAGTTAATGCAGCATTAAACAAACTTGCAGTTTATTGCAAGCAGCTTTTATGTTCGTGAAAATAAAATTTGACCCCGAGCGACCCTGACCCCGATTGTGTCATTGGGAAATGATCTCGTCGACGGTAAATTCGTGTGACCGTACTTCCCTCAAGTAGGCGCGACTCTAGGTCCGTTCGTGCAAGCGTTTTTACGAGCTCCGAAGCACTATAGGTATGTTCGATAATGATCCGGGAGCGCAAAAAGCAAGTTGTGTTTCGATCAGATGCAAGTAATAAATAGAAAAGCTACGATGCACTATGAGCTCCCGGATCATTTTTGAACAGACCTACAGTGCTCCGGAGCACGTAAAACCGCTTGCGTTGAACTAATATTTTTTTGATTCCTAACAATTTTTCATACACCCAACTCCCTCTTCGCGGATTTCTCCAAAAGCTCCTCGTTCCCAAGAATAAATCAAACGGCCTCAACAAGAGACATAAATAATCTGATTAAACATCGTATTTTTAGAATCTCTCCACCTGAAAGTAGTATAATCGCTCAAAAAAACCGTAAAATGATTTACGAAAAAATTTAAAAAAATTTCTCAAAACACGAGGTGACAAAAAAATAACAGTTAAACCACTACACCGATTACGTACCTTCCTTCAACATGGCACCGGATACATTTGGCAAAAGAACCTGACGGGTCCTGAGCACCATTTTGAATTCACAGCAAAGACAAAAAAGAAGAATCTCAATTCGAACGACACGCAATTGTACAATTTGATAGGCGCAATACACGATCAGTATACAAAAAATGTATCTAGATACGTCGCGAAGTTGTCTCAGACTTTTCCTTAACGGGTGACATACTCATAGCTGATATACCGGGTGAGACTGAAGAAATTGTTATTCCCGAAACACTTGTTGCTCCGCGTGCAATAAGAGGCTAACTGAGCGTGGTAAGAGCTTTGCGAGGATATACGTGTAACGCGCGCGTATACGTAACTCAGTAGACAGTGACGTCATGCGATGCTACCGACAAATCTATTTCAGTGTGCGAGACCACGTGCGTGCCAGCAAGTAAGAGCAGCACGAATTGAAAGCTCACGCACCCAATTCCTGCCAATTGCAAGGACATAGCGGATTGGCTTAGCCACCTAACCTAACAATAAAAAGTTGAGCGAATCGTTACAGACAGATTCATAAAGCATAAATTGATCCTCGGAATTTAATTGCAATTGTACAGTAGCCGTATAGAAAGTTCCACCGACGCTTTCGGTCCCGGAAGCTCAATCGCCCAGCTGTCTATATAAACCGTCCGAGAATAGCTCAAACTTTTTTTTCTTCAAATTGTAAAGGGGAGCTTTCGTGGACAACGGACAAGACGAACTTACGCATTATCCTTAATATCGAATTCTGCGCATGCGCACGAGCTGATTGAACGAGCTAAAGACTCTCGGCTCAGCGATGCGTTCATAAATTGTATTAATTTTAAACTTCTCTCGAAGTAAATACCTGAAACAATGTAGGTATAACGCGTAAGCATTTGCGTCAGCGTTCTCGGATGAGTTTTAAATCCAGTGAAGGGGAAAAACAAAAAAAAACAAAGCGGAAACATAAAACCCAGCCGGAAAAATCAAATGATAAAATTCCTTGAGATCCTCTCAAGTATTCCTGGAATAATTTTCACGACGATATCGGACGAATCGCGCTTACGTCTGCTATTTTATATTCTCTTCGAACAGTACGATCAACTGGTAGCGATAACTGTGGCCGAATTGAGAACTTGGTAGTTCGCCGAGTTTCCGCTAGGTTTTACGATGTCATTTCCAGTGACCGAGATAGGCCACCATTGTGCCACGCACTGCTCATTCCTTATCCAAATCCTTTCTTATATATTTCTTGGCACATATATGTATTCATATATGTATATTTGTGAAGGGGGTTCTCGAAGCCAAGTCTTCTGTTCCTGAATTACACACCATCTTGGGACATCCGGTTCGTATGTCCCTCGAGATGCCTTATTCCGGCCAGCCATAGACATACATTTCGTATTTCAGTCCAATAGCTTTTCTATGTATATTCACCTTCGAACTTCCCGTTATTCACGAGCAGCGAGTTGTTCGATTTCCTCGAGGAATTCCTGGACATTTGACTGTGACTTGGACTGCTGTCAGTGCTCTTTTTCTCTAGTACGTCGTGGCAGCTGTAGGAGGTATGTGTGACCGTCAGCATCGGATGGACGCTTCCTGAATGGAAAGAGAAAATCATATAAGATCGATCGTCATATATACACACACATATACATATATCTAACAGAGCATTTTACACATATGATTCTTTGTACGTAGACTTGAACATATGTACACACTGTAGAAGACATTCTATTGTAACACTATAAGCGTTTTCGCCATGATGGTATCGCGAGGTACAAGAACCATGGATTCCTTAGATGGTTTAATTAAGTAAGAAAAAAAAAATATTTTTTTCAAATAAACAAAAATATTAAAATTTGTTAATTTTTAATTATAATAATTTTTGAATAATTTATTCGTATCGCTATCATTTTACCGGAAATGCATCTACCCGACTAGTCTTGCATCCAAAAGGTCATTCGTCCTGATTGCCAAACGCACGATTCACCGTCTGTCTGTACCAGCATTTATTTCAGGGTCTCTTCGGCCGAATTCGTCCTTTGCCCGAACCATCAGTCAGCCAGATCTGACGCTCGGACGAATGGAACGTGTTCCATAGTGGCTGGAGCCTTTTGTTCGATTCGAGGCATCGGACAGTCAGAGCCTCATGTCCAGCTACTAAGGAACGCATTCTATTCATCCAACCGGCGAAATTATCCGAACGAGGGTTCGGACTGATGATGAATCTTGGACGAATGGTAAATCGTGGATTTGGTGACCAGGACGATTTAACGTTTTGAATATGAAATTCGGAGATATGTATTTTCGGAAATATGACGACGATCCAATTCATTCGTACCGGTTCGAGCTCTTGCCGACGCCTCGCTGTCGCTTCTATGATGTCCTAACGCTTGTAATTTTTCCGTAAGACCATGAATCTTATCGGCCAAGGATGAACCGCCGCCATGACTTTCAGATCCTGCGCCGGCCGATACGCCGGTGCTGTTAACGTTACTGCTGGATGTCGTGTGAGACGTAATGGCCGCGCAAGCTGTTGTGGATGATAGGACTGCCATTTCCTGGGTACAAAAAAAAAATTCAATAAAATATCGTATCACCGTATATATTAAAGCATCATTATCGTAAGCCATTACGTCCACGTTTTTACTGACTTTAAATGCTTTTCCATCGACTCCACGTGGTCCCTTCTTCACGAAGGAGAGGAACAGATGACGAGACAGCTCATCCGGTGTTCCAACCTCCAGATAAGTATCCAGGAACTTCCGAAAGCCCTCGTAATCAATGTCCTGGAAACAATGAATTCAACCATGTCGATCAAGATAAAGATAATTTTTTTATTTATTAAATAAAAAAGGTCTCGAGTCTTCTATAAATCTTGACCTCCATCCATGACTATCTGGAAGGCCATCCTGAGAGGATCCTTGAACCAGATCTGCGTGGCCATGTTGAAAAATTTTTTAGAATCAAAAATTTTGATTTTTCTAATTCACTCAGTTAATCAAATTCAGCTGCCTAAATATCGAGGTTTTTGGTTAGATCCAAAAAATATCCAATTTTCGTGATTTCGAATTTCAATGATAAAACAGACTCGAGGCATCGTACGAAATCATACCAGCGAGACGCCGTCACACTGTTTTACCGACTGGTAATTCCGGACGTCTCCGTAGCTGTCAAAGGCAACACGTAAAAAAAGCTCAACGAAACTTCTCAATTACTGTTCGCAACGATTGGACAGTGAATTAACGTGAGTTAGCGTCAAGCGTCGTCGTTCAGACGCGACGCTCAAACATAACCTAGTTTCGACTTTTAAAAGGAAAGCTTCTACTAAAAGGATACACACGGATACGAACACCACCTATTACCTTGATACAATAAAATAGCTTTCACTTCGTTCATCCATTAACAGGTAACCTTATAGCAATCTCCGTAGTCACAACAACCCAAAGCAGCTTTGCACTGACTAGCTCGGTACTCTCGTAAAAGTCAATTGACTTGTCGTAAAGAAAAGAAAGAAAAGAAAAAAAAAATTTGTCAAAGCCTTCAACAAAATCAATACGCGAGTCAAATTGAAATCCATAAAATACAACTTCTAAGCCATAAATCCGTTAAGCTCTGAGTCAGTTAAGTACAGATATCCGGCGTGTAATTCAAAAAGAGTCGAATTAATCGTCAAAGTTCGAACTCACGTGGTCTACGTGACTGGCGCAACGGTCGAGCGACGCGATACGAATCGCGAGCAACGTGCTTGAAGAATTGCGTCTAAATAAAATTCTCGAAACTCTCATAAACGAGACCGCATCTTCACGTGACGGCTGGACGTTAATTTAACCGCAAACTGAAATAACGCATCTATTTTCGATACGACGGCAAATCGTGAATGCTATAGAAAACGAACGCGCGTACATACAGCGCAAGAAGAATTTATTCGATGCTAAAACTAGATTCCTAACCACCATAAACACACCTAGCTCCAATGGTACTCTAATCAATAGAAATGTTCTTCAGCAAGCTCAGAAACTAACTGGCCCCTGCTGAGGTCAGTTTGAGGACTACGTAGGGCCGCGGCGGACCCCCGATTCTTAAAACGAAATTTTTACAAGGGTACCAACGCAATATGCACGCATCATCGAAACGATCAGCCGACAAGATCGTTTTCTTAGTTTGAGGACTACTTAGGACTGCGGCTGACCCAAGACGTTCCAAACGAAATTTCTACAAGGGTGTCAAC
>JARQSV010000124.1:16091-28452 GCA_030142285.1 Calameuta idolon
CTTAGGACTGCGGCTGACCCAAGACGTTCCAAACGAAATTTCTACAAGGGTGTCAACGCAATATGCACGCCTCATCACTACGATCAACCGACAAGATCATTTTCTCAGTTTGAGGACTACTTAGGGCCGCAGCGGACCCAAGATTCTCATAATAAAATTTCTACAAGGGTACCAACGCAATAAGCACGCGTCATCGAAACGATCAGCCGACAACATCATTTTCTCAGTTTGAGGACTACTTAGGACTGCGGCGGACCCAAGATGTTCAAAACGAAATTTCTACAAGGGTGCCAACGCAATAGGCACGCCTCATCAATACGATCAACCGACAAGATCATTTTCTTAGTTTGAGGACTACTTAGGACTGCGGCGGACCCAAGATTCTCAAAACGAAATTTCTACAGGGTGCCAACGCAATATGCACGCCTCATCAATACGATCAACCGACAAGATCATTTTCTTAGTTTGAGGGCTACTTAGGACTGCGGCGGACCCAAGATTCTCAAAATGAAATTTCTCCAAGGGTACCAACGCAATAGGCACGCGTCATCGAAACGATCAGCCGACAAGATCATTTTCCATACTTCGCTCTGTGTACTTCCCTATTACTAATATCTGACGACAAAGTTGTACCAACATAACCTCCAAACTTATTTCGACAATCATACATTTTTACCACGACGTCACGATCCTTCAACAAAATAGCGGATCAGGCTCAAAGCAGGTGAGTGCGTATCAGACTTGACTTTTAAAGTTCGCATTGTCTCATTAGTAAAAGGGGGGGAGGAGGGGGGGGGGGTGGGTTGGAAGGTGATGAGGTCAAAAGGCAAAGGGTATGGAAGGAAACTGGAACGAAGGACTCGGCCCGAAGTTGCTTAACTCCGTTTCTAGATTAGTCGAGTAACTCAGTTCACCCCTCGCGCCTCTCCACCCTTCTCCGCGATTTCATCCCTTACCTGTATACCACTAATCACCGCGTATCTCATAATTAAATAAATTATTCCGGCCAGCCGAGCGGCGCTCCTCGCTAGTAATCCCGGCAACGTTGTCACGTCCTGATATTATCTATATACACGGAGTCCTAAATAAATATGTCTGCCAAGGGTGGGAATAAAATTTTTGGTGCTGATGAAAAAAATTTTTTTTTTTTACATCTAACTAATCGACGAATGATAATGACAATCAACGATAAACCCGATCACGAAAATTCATCTACGACTCGAAAATATATTTTCTATTGAACTCGGAGAATATTCTTTCATCTTCTTGGTACCCAAAGATTCTGAAACTAAAGCGATCAAAACTAACCTATGACAATCCTGACTAATGTCCTCGTGCGCGGGCTTCACCCGACTGTCCTTTATCCTCCAACTTTACCAATAAATACGAGCAAGACCCATCTACGGATCCGATCCCGAATCATCCCTTGAACAATAACGCGAGAGGGATGAACCGGGGTCGGCTGAGAACTTAAATAAGTCTGGTTTCATTTGGGACACTGTTACGTTTATTAAAACTATCATGAAACTTCAAGTGGAATCGGATTCTCGTGAAGTGTTGCTAACTTCAGGGAACAAAAAAAAAAGCTCATAACTTTGTATCGTTATGAAGTAAGGGCAAAGCTTGTGAAGTTAAAGGACAATGTATAATTAACGTGTTAATCGACAGAACGTGCTGTATGGGTCTGGTTCGGTAAAATTTTATTCGATAAGAAAAGAAAAAAGCTTCTAGAATAAGAATCGTGAATGAGATGGTGTAATCGGCCATTAAGGGGGGGGGGGGGGGGGTCGCCACTGCGACGACGACGGAGTGCAGCGAATTCGCTCAATGGCTTCGAAAGGGGGTGGAAATGACGTAAGCCCTGGGTAAATGACGTCACGGTACGGCCGTCATAGAGGAGCCGAGGATAGAAACCGGGTCAGTGCACAGCTGCGGGAGTAACAAAATCCTGTTACCCCGTTAAACTATATACATATACAAGGTGGAGTAGAATTTCGCGAACGACCCAAGAAAAACGAAGCTCTCCTGCGCATGCGTAAAATGTTCATTGTAATTTTTACGTAAATCAGCATGAATTGCGAGTAAATCGAGTTACTGCGAAATATCAAAATGGCGGCTCCAATATTCTCCGACCGGTTATAAACCCCCTCGAGTCTCTTACGGACGGCTCGAAAATGTCAATACCGTGTAAATAGAATCGAGCACCCGAACCCGTTTGTCAATCAAATTGAAATTGGAGTAGGTATCGTACGAGTGAAAAATTTTTTTTTCCCGTCACACCCTACGCCAACCCCAATTCGCTTTCGACCCGTTACAATTATTATTATCGGCAGAGAGCTCCAAAAATTCCCACGAAGATAATTCATTAATTTTCATCGAAGCTTCTCGAACAATCGGGAACCCCCCTCCTCCCCCTCCCCCCGCCCCCCCTCGTAAATTTCATCAGTTCTTCGAACCAAAGGTACCTGTTATCAAACTACGCACCTGTTACGTATGACCGGGCGCAAGTGATAAGGGTTCGTTATTTTTCGTAAATCCCCCCACCCACCCCCCACCCGCCCCTCTTCAACGCCAGAACAAGTATCGCCGTAACAGTGAATTTTAATGAAAACATATCGTCGTGGTATTGCGAAACGGTACTTAAGGGAGAAACATCCCTTGGGCTACGGGGGTTGATTGAGACGTGGGAGGCAGGAAGGTGCGCGCAGTGTCAACAATTTAAGCGCTAAGAATAGATCGAGCTTGAGTGTCCTTGTAGTGGATGAGGGATAGACGAGGAGGAGGGGAGGGGGGGGTGGGGGTGTTAAGGGTGAGGAAGGGGAAGGGGAGGGGGTTCATCAGGACTATCAGGACTATGGCGACTATAAGGACTATATGGGGAAAACCGGTTCGAGGTGCGGAGGTGGCTTCAATTAAAGCTCTTATAAAGAGATCCCACACCCTCTTCAAATATAATAAGCTTTCTCGGCAAACCAGCCCTCCGCTCCCCCCCCTTGCCGTAGTCAACATCCCTTCCCTAGATCCCTCTGCTATTATTTTCTCAAGGTGTATGTACACTGGTTGTATCATTATTGTATGTACGGGTCTTTTCATTCGAGGCTCAGTACACTGACTACCCGCAGCTTCAGTCACCGTCTATAAAAATCTCACCCCTGATGTATAAAAATAGGTAGACCAATATTCGATGCAATACGCGTATCCAACCGTTAGGGACTATGATAATCTGGCTGGTAGAAGTAAAAAAAAAAATTTTTTTTTTTCGATTACCTGGTTAACCCTTTTTTTTTCTTCCAATAGTATGCCTTTGTCAAATTTACCTTTGAATTTTTATATCATCTGTAGCCATTCGCAGTACGGTCCAGAGGCAGATGCGTGGACGCATTCTAGAGGTAACGTAAAAAATAGTAGGTCAAATTTGCAGGCACTGCGAATAGCAGAAAGTGCATAGTCCGTGTCACCGTGACGCAGTGTGTACAGGGTGATTTTCTAAGACGTGTGATCGAGGATCGGTGAAGCGTCCCGTTAGCGGGAGGAGCGAGGAGTAAAAAGGGGGAGGGGGGGAAAAAAGCGTAATTTCTAAGTGGCGCCTGCGGTGAAAATTCCTACGGGAATATACATAAGCAGGAAAGCATCAAACTCTTGGCGATATTTCATCGAGCGAAACTACTCAATTATGCGAGCCGCCAGGCCCATAGTTCGGACGTTTCGCTAGCGGAGCGCCGAATAAATTACGCTTTATGTGGCATAAGACTGCGCGCGAGCGTCGTTGGTAACTTGAATATATGACGCGAACGAGAGAGAGAGAGAGAGAGAGAGAGAGAGAGAGAGAGAGAGAGAGCTAGATGAGAGTTCACGATAAAAGTGGAACCGAACGTGTGCGAGTGAAAGAGAAAAAAGAAAGAAAGAAAGAAAGAAAAAAGTAAAATTGCCATAGCAGATTTTTCGCCTCCGTGAGATATCGAGTATTCTTCGAATGCGCCGATAAACATGTCCGACAGCGCGCGTAAATTTTTTACGGCAGTTTTCCGAACTATACTCTTCGATCTTCAGCGTCGCGAGAGTCGTTGAAGAGGATACCGGGGAATGACGAAGAAGTGTCGTAGACGAAAGGGAAAAGAACAAACAAGAAGATGACCAAGAGGAACCGCTACGATACCGAGAGCAGCCATTCATACCGAATAGATATATACATAGGTATAGTAGAGTGCCGTTAGTTCGTATATCAATTCAACAAGTACGGGTGGAATAGGCAAGAGTTAGAAAAGAAGAAATAGATGAAATAGACAATTTGGCACGATCCGACGTCCAAGATCAAACGTAGCCTTGAACGTGAGGATCCGTAGCCAAAAATGTGTAGCCATCAATTTTATCGAGTCTGTGTTAACCAAGTATTTATACCGCATCAATTTGTTCCGGACTGTACTTTTATACATATATATATATATATGTATATATATATATATATATGTGTGTACCCATGCATATATCTATACACATACACGAAACCGCATCGCGTTGTATCTCCGTCTAACACAAACGCAAGGCTCGGTGACGTCATTCTGCGGATGCAGCCCAGATGAGACTCGGGTGCAGCGACCTCGCGCGACCACTGCGAGACTACTGGTGCCGGTAGATGTGACGTCACAAGCAAATACTCTCCCGGTTACCATGGAGACGATGACGTCACCTTCGTATAACTAGTCGAGCGAATAAAGTGGAGCGCGAAGAGGCTTTACGTAGAAAACGAGCAATAAGGGAGAGTCACCATGGGGATGGTAATCGGGATTTTCGAAACTGACCTCTGACCCCCCTCCGTCCAACAGTCGGCTCAGTTAGGGAGTCGGCCTAGATATTCCGAATTCGCAATGGCGCCGAAGGGGGAGACAAGGGACCAGGGGTCAGTCAATTCGAGCATCCATTTCGCAATGAGAAGACGCGTCGCAATAAATAAGGGATGTCGAGGGTGAATTTTGTATAAAAAAAAAATATTAAAAAAAAAAAGTATACTAGACTGGCTGGCGGAAATGGTCCATTCGTCCTTTTCGCGTGATCGAAGGACGAAGGGGTGCGAAGGCGTGTATTTACCCCTTTCGATGAGGTGGTAAATACCTAAATCGGAAAAAAAAAAAGAAATGGGTGCACCAAACCTTTCCGAATCGTGGTGGTCCACCCTTTGCCCTTTTGCCGAAAGGTCAACTTTCTTATCCGCCCTTAGGAAAGCCTACTGGGACATGCGGGGGTCCTGCGGCCGGTTGGACTGACAAAAACGGTCGGACTAACGAACGAGATTGCTACTGACACTCGATGACTCTGATAAGCGGAGATCCAAGGTGCTTGATGGGTAATCCGTCGATTTGGTCATACGTGGGACGTGCATTGTACATACGTCCGTGGGACGTTCGCTGCACGTCGCGCGGATGTCGAATTTTTCTTCATTGTTAGCGACGTACGACAGACATAGGTTAACCATGCAGGATGGTCGAGTCTTCATTTTTCTACTTTTCTTATACCTAACCTAACCTGACACCGACAACCCTTAACTCCCTTATCAAAAAAACATCGACCACCTCGGGGACTCGACGAGTAAAAAAGAAGCCTCGCATTTCGCACTGCGCGACTACTGTCGGCACGTGTACTTGGCACTTTCGTACCAAGTGCACTTAACGAAGTAACAAAGTGAAAATTCCGAGGCCATATAAAAGTAGATACTTTTAAAAGCATCTCCGCTATTCGCGTATCCAACTATTACATACGTGCTTGGTTGTACGGTAAAACGTCATCCTGTAATATTCAGGAGTAAAATCTCGGTGTAAATATTAAAGTACATGCCATGCTAAGTCTTTTTATAGCTTCTTGTATGTCGGTATTTTTAACGGCTGTTACTTCTTAATAATATTCAGAACGGTATATGTATATTTATGCACAGGTGGATGCAAGCTAGTTTACATATATACGTATATATATATGTATATACTTCATTTATGCAGCATCACCTCGCGACCTCATTCTAAGAGCACGGTCGTAATTTGAGAAACCAAAAAGTATCCTCGACGCAGCAATTTGCGTTGTTTCCATGAGGGCGACGAGAATTTTCAGTGTGGCTCGAGGGGTTGAGAAAAATAAAAAAAAAACATCCCTTGTACTACAACTAGTCAACAAAAAAAAAGGGTGGGTGATAGGTTCTTCTAATTTCTCGAAAAATCTCATGAACTGACTTTTACGTAATTTTCAATTGGCGACGAGAAAGAAATCGAAGCTTCGTCTTGGTCCGCGAAGCATCCGCGTGCTCTTCAGCCATTGTGGATTCGCATAAACGCCATGATAAATCTACCCGCAAAAATTTATAAGGGATGATCCCGTTAACCATCCCCTTCGCTATACCTGTACGCAAGCTCATCCAACTATCCAAGCTGGGTACCAGCTTGCGACCGTGACTTTGGTTCGGACTTGTGGACCACCCTTATCAGTTAAGACATGGACGCAGGCTGTTTCCATGTGTAGCCAATCTGCATATCCACGACTGCGTTACGTCCTCGCTCTACATTTCGATTCATCGTCATACCCATCAATAGCGGCGTATTTCAGTGCGTCAGAGATGACGTCACGTAGCTAGGCAACCGCACCCTTCGGCTTCGCCATACCCCCCTTGCAAGTTCTCCCAAGCCCTCTTTTACCCTCCTTTGACTAACCCCCTAAAAAAAAAAAAATTCTTCGACAATCTTATCGCTCGGAGTCGAGTGATAATTTTTTCAATCGACGATTACACCTCGAGTCAGCGAGATAAAAAAGTTAATCGATATACAGACAACCCTTATTTCGTCGACATTATTGGCCGCTTTTATTTTCTTTAACACCCCCAAAAAAGCTCACGCGGTTCGATCGAAGGAACCCGGATACCTGAGGATCCAGCAAAGATTCATTTCCACGTAGGTGTTAAGTTCCGAGGGGTTGGCGAATATGAATTTCGAGATGATTATTTCAAACGTACAGACACCCCACCCGCCCCCCCTCCTGCCCCATTTATAGGGGTTGCTTGTTGTTAGTCAAAAGTCTCGCGTATCCCAGCGGCTAAGTATAGCCGGCTATTTATCGTGCAACCCTATATACGGTGTCTCATTTGCTTCGGCATCGTCCCGGTCATTATCTCCTTGTCGAGATAAGGGTGAAATAAAAAAGAGAGTAGGGGGACCCCACCCCCTCTCCCGTCATCACCAAGCACGAAGCGACGACCCTTAATTCCAGCTCATCTCATCCCCAAAGTGATCGTCCCTAATAACAATTAGACCTGAGAATCTTTGGTTTGGATGTCAAGAAAGAAAGAAAGAAAGAAAAAAATCCATCAGAAAAACCACCCTTATCCGTCGACCAAGTCAAAAAGCCATCGAGCATAGATCAGCGCGAGTTTCACATAAAGAAAAATAATTGGTAAAGAGAAGAAACCCTCCCCCCCCCTCCCTCCCTCCCCCCACGTTCCGGTCTGTCGCCCGCCGCTTCCGTCATCCAATATACGTCGCAGGGTAAACAACCCTTGCTCAAGAAAATTGATCCGCCTCGTCATTACCGATCCTTCGTAAATTATTAATATTCCGTTAGTCAAAGCCCAAAGCCGAGAGCAAAGACTCCGTTGTCATAGCGAAATGAAAGCTTCCGCCATTTTGCATTCACCCCCCCCCCCCCCGTACGATCCAAGGGAGAAAGTAACGAAAACGCGCCAACCACAGCCAAATCCAATCTCTTACGCTCGAGCGACGCTCCTGGAGTAATAATATCAATCCCGAGCAGACGTCATCATCCAGACTTTGGTAACAATCTCGATAACAATGGAAGCTCGTCGAGCTTACGCGACCCCGACAAGAGCTTTAATCGATCGGATCTCAAATGAGACGTTCGAGGACGTAAATGCGGACATAATGTACACGTATATGTATACATACACACATGCGAAATAAACCATCAGCTCCCCCACACCGATAAAGCTCGAATCAAAGCTTGTCTACGAGATAATTAAAGATACGAATAAAAAGTATCTGGATGAAACACCTCAACCCCAACCCCTACCCCCCCCCCCTCTCCCTCTTGCGGAATCTCAAAAGAAAAAACCAATCCAGCCCCCCCCCCCCTCCACCCCCCACACACACACTACACTTCATCGCGGGTCAGCCTATACCACCGCAGCTTCAAACAAGAATCGTACTCCTCGCTGCTCTCGCAGTTGCCCCCACACCGAATAAGCTCTACTCTTTGATGTGGAACATGGCGAAAAGCTTAACGCCTAAATATTTATCCCAGCCACTTCTTACTAACCCCCCCCCCCCCCTCCCCCGTCTGACTCGCTGGTCAGGACTCCGGAAGAAACTTCTTCAAAGTGTCGCCCCCCCCCCCCCACCCCACCCATCAACCTGCTTTTTAAACCCCATCCCTGACTAAGTTGCCATATCCGTCTACATGTACACGCATGATCACGGTACTGCAAATTTCTGAAAAAAAAAAATTACTAGATAAAACAATAATAATATTTCACGTAAATTCCGCCCCAAGATCCCCCAGGAAACGCAATCCGCAACGACGTGTCTTGCAATTTTCGAATAAGCGCTTCGAAGTAGATTACAAGGGACGTCGTGAAAATGTCGGATGAAACGACCAACGGGTACAGTGTAAAGTGGGTAGGGGGGAGGAGGAGGGGGAGGTGGGGGGAAGGGTCGCGTCCCTAGAAATGGAAGTAAAAATTTCAGTGCCCCTCATGACATTGTGGTTATTACGAGGAAGCCATGAAACTCGTGGAGGGGGGCGGGGAGGGGGGCGGTACCCCTCTCCAGACGTAAACTCCGTGTCGAGGATCGTCGGAAAGAGGGTAACGATGTATACTCTGCTTCCTCGACGTCTTTGACGTCACAGTCGTTAATGTCCCTCCTCCTGCCCTCCATCAACTTACCGCCGCTATCGTCTATAACTTCACTATAACAACATCTTCTCCCTTATCCCGACCTCTCCCCTCTATAGCCAAGCGTCTCGTAACCTTTACTCTGCCTACTTCGACGGCCTCGGCCGCATCCATTTTCGGGTCTCGAGCTTCTGTGTCTCTTTCTTCTCTTTCTTCTTCTTCTTCTGTTGCTCGTTCTGATCAGCTATTCCGGTGGCTATCGGAATTGCGGCTTTTGGAGAGGCAATTAATTACCTGATACGAATTCGTATCAATTTGCTTGACATATACGGCATTACGATTGTGGTATTTGGCTTGATATTGTATAGCCGCCTTTATGGTACGACTGTAGTATGTATATTAAGGGTAACGTTATATGGTCATATGACGTATTTCGTATTTAGATGTATATATGTATATAGCAAGAGTTTTGGTCATGTTACGGGTGTCTTATGGTTTTGGTACTTTTTGAAGTTATTGAGGTTACGGGTCACGCGGTGGAGTGAGGTAACGTTTTTTTTGTTTTTGAGTTTTGAGGAAAACTGTAGATTTTTTTTTGAAAATCAAGCGAGTTTCAAAATTTTATTCGATCAAGGTTTTAATACTTACTCCATCAGGGTGATACTTGGGTATGCCTCCTGGGGTGGTAGCAGTTCCGCAGAATTCCGAGAGTACGTCTTGCAGCTTCCGCGTGGAGTCTGTGGACCGAGAGAGATAAAAAATTATGTAGATTCCAAAAAGACCAAACGGATAGAATGCTCGCGAGTCGAAGGTACATGAGAGTCGGTTGATCGAAGATTCCCGAAGTTTCGCGAAGACTTCGATGGAAACGAAATTCAGAATCCCGAAGGCGGCCATTAAGGTCAACAAGAAATCCTCGTGTTCCTCGAGTCTCTAACGTAATATCCGTACTTCCGTTTATCTTCTGGAAATGACGTATCAGCCTTTTTTTATCGTCCCAATAGAGCATCCCCCCCCCCACCACCCGGTCAACATTATATATCACCATTGAATCTTTATCCTAGCTAAAGAATATATCCATCGAAAGAAAAAAAAAGTGTTAGCAGTAACCATGGCAACGGGAAAGATCGAATGAATTGAATGGTTGTTTGCAGAGGAAACAACAGCGATAAATTGGCTAATAATAGGAGACCATTGGCCTAATCTGCCGGTTGACGTCATAATGCAGTTACCGGGCGGCGATATTTTTGGCTCCGCACTATTTCCAGTCTGATTGACGGAGACGACGATGGATCGTCGATCCACGAAATTATTAACAGCCGCGACGTGACGCGAGTCCCGATAAACTGCCGTGGTGTTGCACGTTTCGCACGTTTTGACAAAATGGCGATATCGGGACGTCAGCTGGGAACGATGGTAGATACGAGAACCCCGTGAATATGATCAGATGATATCGAAAGTTTTTGGTATTTGCGTTCGATGAGTGAATGGTCGTTGATTAAAAAAGAAAAAGAAAGAAAAATTGAAAAATAAGGGAAAAAAAATAAAAATAACAAGAAAACAATGTAAATCGCAGTCGATCGATAGAACTTACTGTATAAATTGGCAAGTACAGTTGTATACGCGTGTATATCGATACTTGCAAATTCGATTGTAAATTCTCCCAGGAATTCGTGGTTAAGAGGATTTGGCAATTCCGATGGAATTTACCGTGTCCGATTTTGGAAATTCTCCATCCGCCATGGTAAACCCGTCCTAAGCTCCTGGTTGCCACGCGGTACGACCACTGTGCGTAATTGCACTGTGTAATGCAATTGCGTCCAATTGGCTCCGCGTGCGCAGCTGGACAATTACAATGCGTGCCGTTTGGTCGAATCGACATGTTAATCACGAAACACGGCTTGGGAACGTTGACGAATTCGACCGTGATAATCGACTGGTCGTTCGTACGAGATGACAGGGCGGGAAATCTTTGATATTTGAAATTCAAACTTTGAATGATTATTAAAAACAAGTCACACTGTAATGTTACGGATATACAGATACAGGTGAATATTTCCTATGGAGAATTCGCGATTTGAATTTATAAGGGCAAAATGTATTAAGATTTTCAAAAAAAAAAAATGGCTAATATTATATGCGAAAAAGAAATACAGATCCCAATGATAGTTTTTCGTCGTTTTCATTTCTGCCGAAATTCGAATCTGATCGCTTTGGGAATTTTCGTAAAATATCGACCGTTCAAACGATATGTGTATATATGTATTCCTATAGTCCTGTTGATTGGTTATGTCGTAATAAAAATATTCTGTACGACGTCTCATGTGTATAATTTCGAGAATTGTTGAACTTAGGGGTCTTCGCTTTACGGATTTCAGTGCAAACAAGTCCCTTGATTATTCATGCGGATTTCGACGTTTCGCTATACAGACTGTATAAACAGTATGGACTTTACTTACAGGCTGCCAAATCCTGGAGCTGCTGAAACTCCCCAGGTGAAAGCTTATCCCAGTGAAGGGTCATGCTTCTTGAAGTGTCTGGGGAATCTTGGAGACGAAACCCAGCTGCTCAGTGCAGCTTCGCCTTCGTCACCTAGAAAAAAAAGACCAAAATGAGAAAAAAAAAATGTTAAGAATTGCATTGGACAAAAAATTTGAAAAAAGATATCAGCTCATTAAAAAAGAAAAAAAAGCACTACGTACTGCAATTTATGACAAAGTCAATTATTTATTAGCAAGGGTGCTACAGGCAGAATTGAAAAGGTCAAGTAAACGAGAAAAAAAAAATTATCGTGATAACTCTTCGATTCGTGCTCTTACATAATTCAAGGATCGTGAAAATATATGCGCCACCACCCGTGAGTAAGATGCACGTTTTTTTTTTTTTTCATTATTTTTACTATTCACATAATTGACACCAATTAATTAACATTTAACTTGCGCGTAATTAACTTCTAAACAATTGACTGATACGATAGTTTGTCGCCTGCAAAATCGCTCTCATTTGTAAATTAATTAATTACTGATAGTCTATATATACCTATATATACCATTATGCATTCTGATACGAATGCACTTGTCGTAAATCACGGTAATTAGTTAACCACTAATTAACACCTTTGCTCATTGAACAGTTAATTATCACAGAAACTCCAGGTGTTGTCAACTAAGCAGATATGTGTTATCGTACCGTGAGTGCTTGGCAGACGTAAAACTATGAGGCGAATGGAATTTTCAATTTTTTTTTTTTAATATGACCGATTTAATTTAATAATAATAAAATTTCAAAATGCAGTTGCTTCAATGAAAAAAAAAATTTATTTTCTGCGTACACGAGCGATATCGCAATTCCGTAAATACTATTAGTGTCAATGTTTGATTAGTCTCATTGTCTTATTAAACTTTGAGAATTTTCGAAACTAGTTAGACCTCAATATAGGTATACATGCAGTTGAGAAAGTTCAAGGCCGGAACATTACCG